>OMNV01001797.1:6771-80515 GCA_900303265.1 Brotula barbata
TAGGATTGACAAGCCTATGTGAGCCTTGGCCTGGCATTGTGTGTGCGTGTCACAGGGTACTGATACGGATAGGCAAAGGGAAACGGGAGGGCTCGCTCGCTCACTCGCTGGCACGGTGGAGGCCAAAAGCACTTCTGATTTAGGACAAGCGAGCTCCTGACTCTGACTCTAAGTCAATCAAGGACAGAATAATAAGGACAGACTCTGTGGTCAGGCCTTTTGCTGGCTTTCGGCAACACTTTGCAGAAATAGTTGCAGCCTGCATGTTTTCATTTGACAGGCTGCTGAAGCCAATATGCACATTGCCAAAGCCCAAAGCACGAGCCAGATACTCGTACTTACTGATGATGAGGAACATTCTCTGACTCTGGACGAGAATGGAGCCGTTACGCTGATGTGTATCCAGATAAATGCAACAGAAAGCCAATCAACTCAATGTATCGAGGCTCTTTACGTAACGTCGTAATTCACTTGTGCTTTTCTTTCACTGCATCCTTTCCAACAGATTCAACCTGTGGTCATTAATTAGGTTCTTTGTCCAGTGTCAAATTACCCAAATTTATCAGTGTTAAAGGAGTACATGCAGAAAAGAAAGGTTATGTGCCTTCAAGTGATACACCTGCTATCTTTAAAATTTACGGCCTAACTAGGTCACACGTACCTTCTGGATTAGCAAATAAAACAGTGGTATAGTATAATGACAAAAATACCTGCATGCATGTCTATCTCTGCAGCAACCTCCCAGCTGCCTCACTACGAGGCCACATCGTGAGCTACCAGCCCAGAAGTCAATGTAGGATGCCGATGCTGTGAAAACCTACAGACATTTTGGGGTAAAATGTCACACTTTCTTAAGCAATGGTGAGTGTATTTATATTTCACTAAACTAGTTTCAGCCTCATGTAGGTTTTAGAGGCTTTTTGATGTCTTTCATGGATCATAATCGGTGGCTCTATTCTATGATCTACAGCCTTGTAAGTTAACATTAAACGTTCAAAACCCTCCATCTTGTAAATGAATTTCTGTGACCTAGTTAGGATGCAAATTTCCAGAAAATCATGACATTTTAGAAAATCGCCGGTGTATCACTTTAAAACCAGGTTAATGGGCAGGGGAAAAGAGGGACAGATTGAGAGAGACCCAGTTATTGGTTTTAGAAGGAAGATGGCACAATAATGTGTGACTATGAAAGGATCTTGGCAAAAGTTTTAAGTACAGCAAAGTGAATAATAATGTTCCATACCCATAAATTCAATTCTGAGAAGCTCTGCCAGCACAGAAAGTTGTCATGGTAAAAGGAAAGAGACAGATAGGGTCAGGTGTAATGTCCACTTTGGAGCAGATACGCTGTATATTACTGTCATGTCCTGTACATGAACGAGGATATAAGTTAATTAGTGCTGTACCATCCGGACAACTCAGACAACCTCAGCTCTGTGACCCCCAGAAATGACGGGAAAGAAACAGAAAAGCTAAAAAAACCAAAAGCAAAGAAATAAAAAGCAACCAAAGACAAAAGGAAAGAGACACACGGCAGGCAGGAGAGGCGTGCAGAGACAGAGACAGAAACAGAGACGCACAATGACAGCAAGACAAGTAGCCACATCACTTACTGCTATATTTACTAGATCTCATTTCTGGAGTAAACAATATTGGACAGAAATAAACAACAAAACAAAAACAAGACAAGGAAGAAAACAAGGAAACAAAAGATAAAAAGCAGTGAGTTACTCTCCAACTTAAAAACACAGTACTGTCGATGAGGCTGGCACAGCGTATGGGGGCGGGCCCTGTAAGTCCTTTGACTAATGGCTTCTGCGTGCCTGCGTATCGATCACGCATACCTCTTGTGCTGCACTTTGTCCCCCTACTGTTGCATACAGCTGTAATACCCTTTCACATGATTTACAGAGAAATCTTTGCAGCATTCCCAATCTGCACAGCGTACAGTACATGCAATAATGTACGTAAAGTGAGGTGAAAGTACGCCGCTGTCAGCCCGCTGCTGTAGATCTCCTGTCCACTCTAACCTTAACTGGTCTACGTTTCGACAGTGCTTTATGTTGATACCCTTAGAAAAGCAGGCAGCAACAAATCACGCTGATGTGAAACAGCAGAGTTCCTTGACAGAAAGAGCCGCACGATGCAAAATAAAAGCACAACGTCGCACAGACATATTTCAACATGTAGACAAGGCTTGATGATGGGGGGGCTAAAAATAACCAGACATTACATATTGCATGACACCTCATGATATAAAATCGGTCCCCAGGGAGAATTTAGCACTCTGAACTCATTCAGTTTAAAAGCTTCCACAACAGACAAAGGACAAAGTGAGACAGCTTGGCATGAGCCAACACTCGGTGCGTTTACGTGCAAACCATAATGTGATTTGTGTCCATACTGTGATTAAAGTTGGATTTATACTTATGTAAACGTACGATTAAACATCTCCGCAGACCTACACAGCAAAGACGTTTTATCAGTCAGAGACACAACGTCAACTTCACGGACGATTGGATCAACACTCAGATTGGTTGAACTGCCAAACTTCTGCTCAGGTGGCCAATTCAAAACAAAAAAGAAAGCCAACGCCCAGTAAAACTTCATCTGATTCGAGATATCATGAACAATATCATTTTTATAAATTATTTCCCCAAGGTAATAAGATAATTTTACCAAGATCTTGAGAAATCAGAAGTTGTTATCCCATAGTGGAGGTAAAATTTTCTTCTTAACTGATCTAAACTGTATCTTGTCATCTCTGATGATATTTCACGTCTCCCCTCTGCTTCAGAAGGAAATAGTTCTGAATCTTCTGTTATTGCTCATTAATAAGTTAAAATTAATATGATCCCGGCGTACTTTCCTCATGAAGAGAGGTATACAAACTAGGAGGATCTCTTACAATTGCGAGATAAAACAAATGCGAGTACTTGTCTAAAATTCCAAAACGATCCCTACATGGATAGATTAGTGAGGATTCTGTTGTTTACTGAACACATAAGGCTAAATCAGCTTATGAGAAGAAGTACCTTTTGGCATGCTAGAGAAAATTGATTTACAATTGAGAATCTCTGCATTTACGTCATCAATTTGTGCGCATTTCATTCTTATTATAGCGTTTATGTCTTTAAAAAAATAAATAATTTGCAGCCTTAATCTGCAAGAATGCTGGCTTACTTGTGGTTTCTAGAGTCTCCAAAATCAGAACGGGAGGCAGAGCCTTCAACTATCAGGCTCCTCTCCTGTGGAACCATCTTCCAGTTTCAGTCCTGGAGGCAGACAGCCTCTCTACGTTTAAGATTAGTCTTAAAACTTTCCTTTATAATAAAAGTTAAGGCTGGATCAGGCTCACCCTGGACCAGCCCCTTGTTATGCTGCTATAGGCCTAGACTGCCATGGGACGTCCCAGGATGCACTGTGCTTCCTCCTTCTCTATCTATACTCAGTCTTGTCCCATTACTGCAAGGACACATTTCCAGATTCATCTTTGTTACTGTTATTATTTCAGTTGCTGAGCATCTCTTTTTCTCTCTTTGTGTCTCCCCCCGCCCTCCCACTTTCTCTCTCAACCCAACCAGTCAAGGCAGATGGCCGCCCTCCTAGTCCAGGTTCTGTTCGAGGTTTCTTCCCTTTAAAAGGTGGGAGTTTTTCCTTGCCGCTGTCGCCAAGTGCTTGCTCATGGGGGAATTTTTGGTCTCTACATATTCAAGAGTATGATGTTGATCTGCTATACCATGAGATAACTTTTGTTGTGATTTGGCGCTATATAAATAAAATTGAATTGAATTGAATTGAATTGAAGAATCGAAGTTTTCATGTAAACGTACCGAGTGCTGGAGCTGGAAACGATAAGAGGACTTCTACTCCCCGTTTTACCTTCCTGTGATTAGCTGGCCAATAACATGACCGTGACTACCAACAGTAAACGGAGGAAGGCGATCTGTTCGCTGCTGGCATCTCTAAATTGTTTGTGATGCGCTGGTTAGTCTACGCAGGAACAGCTGATATTCCTGTCATTGTCATTGCCCATTCAATCACAGCAGAGGGACAAACATGAACAATTTGTATGACACAGCCACACTTGACAACAATTCTGAACATATCAGATTTCACCATTAACACCTCCAGTAGCGCGCAGCCACGTGCTGTAAGGAATGATGTCATCTGATGGTCCATGGATGCTGCAAACAAACATCATTGCCTTGACTCCTGTAACTTTTATCCTAAACGTACACTGATCTAGATTTCATATTTAATATTTACACAAATCCCCTCTGACAAAAGATTGATGGAGTGGAGACGGCCGTTATACAAACTTTGAAATATTTTTACACCTTTCTGAATTAATATGAGTACAAGTTTTAACAACTCCACCAAGGAGTGTGTGTGTGTGTGTGTGTACACCTTTCTGAATTAATATGAGTACAAGTTTTAACAACTCCACCAAGGAGTGAGTGTGTGTGTGTGTGTGTGCGTGTGTGTGTTAGTAACTTATTTTTGGCCATAGACAACCATTCAGACTCCTTTGGACAGTAGCTCTAATATTATACAAACTTTTAAATGTTACAGACATTCCAAGTCTAAATCGTATTTGCCGGCTTATGCCAGCCTGGAGTAATGACTGTTGGCTCTTCACCGTCCTCACTGTTTTGCTCTTCCTCCATAAACCGGCAAGAATATCAATAATAACATCTTTGTATCAATATGTTCTATCTAAATGGAAACATTGGATTCTTTACAACATTTTTTGCTGCTAAACTAAGCAGCATCAATGGACCATCTACAAAGAAAAGTGTTGCAATAAAAGCAACAGCTTTGACCACTGTTGTTGCTTTATGTGCTCATTCTCTATCTCCTCTGCTTCTTTCGGTGCAGCTCTCTGCAGCTAAAAGTGTCTTTTTGAGCAAAGTAACGAGTAAAAGAAGTCACATTTGTGCACATGTCAATTCTGTTTCTGTTCTTGTGTATCTCTCTGGTTCCAGTATGAAGTATAACGTTCCTGTATTTAGTTAACATTAGTGAGCAGAGGAGCACCACAGAGGAACCAGGGGAGACAGGGAGAGGAAGGGGTGGACAGAGGCATGCAAACACTCTCTCTCACACACACACAACACACACACACACACAAATACACACGGTGCGCCCTCAGACATAGCATGCAGCATCCCAGCAGGAAGGAGACAGACAAAAGTAAATGGACATACTGTAGAAACCGGCAATGACGGAGTTTTGACAGCGGTCCCCCGTATAGTCATTGGGACACCTGATGGAGGGAAAACAAGACACAGAAGGGGGATGGGGGAGTTAAAGATACAGAGGGAAAACAGGAGGAAAGAGAGGAGGAGCACATGAGGACAGACAGAAGAGAGGGAGAGGAGGGGAGGGAGGGAGACATAGGAGAGCAGAGAAAATGAGGGGTTAGAAACAGCACAATCCACCGAATACAGACAGAGAGAGAGATGACCTGAACACTATGACATCATCACCATCCATATGACATCACCACTGCTACAGCTAAGAGATCAGCAGTTATGAGGGTCGTGTCAAGGAAGCAAGAGCAATCGAACCCCCGAACCCTCACAGAAATATGTCACACTCACACACTGTCTTAATGAAGAAGTGAACACTTCACCTTCACCTTGAAGGGGACACCGACACAATTCCCTGCACTTATTTCCACTTCATGTGGGCTTTTCAACAGGTTCCATGAATCGTGATCAGATCCATTCAAGTTCATTCTCAATTCTTTGTTTTGCGCTGTTGTGGCAAAGAAATGTCACTTGTTGACATTCCCAAACAAATCATCACGATAACATTAAGACACACATCCTGAATCTTTGGTGCTGTTGGTGTTAGCGGTGTGGGGAAACATTCATGGTTAAACACACCTGTAGTGAGAAAAAAAAGATCTTGACACGTGGAAGGGCAATCACGTGAGAGGGAATCATGTGAGAGGGAATCATGTGAGAGGGAATGCCTTGCTCTGAACAAAGCAGTTTCTTTTTTAAACTTCGGAGATTTGTGCATCCACAGTTTTTGGAAACTGTGTATTCCTTAAAGGCATAGTCTTCCGGACGTTTCCATATATATCACCAAAATTCAACAACGTTGTCACGTGACACAGGACTGCCTGAATTCCTGGGGATGTCAGGCCAAAAAAAATTGATGTTAATTTCTCCATTCTTAACTTTTCAGAATGGTACAATTTAAACATGTTATTTGTAAAAAACAAAAAAACAAAAACACTGCGCGCCATATGCACCAAAACTACTGAGTGTGTGTGGAAACACACACACACACACACACTGCCCTTCACACCATGTGAGCATGAAAATGGATGGAACGGGTTTTGGTATTTCTGGGGCATAAATAACAGCAACAGTTTCCATGCAGCTGTGAACGTTGGTGCTTTGTATCCGAATGGTTGGTGAGCTGTCAGCCAAACCCTGAGATGAATGGGATTCATATTCTGCCGTCAGCCATCAAACTCGCAACGCCGAAACTAACAAGTATAGTCCTCGCTGCATCATAGTAACCAGGAAACTGACATAGTACAACAGTCGCATACTTACATAGCCCAGGATACTGCATTGGTACCTTTGATGCCAAGTATTGATATTTTCATTCACCTCTAGTCTATTAATTCTCATCAACTCCATTAATGAAACACCACACAATCTTAAAATAAATGATGTCCTCAAGCAAGAGCCTCAAACGCTGACGTTTTGTCTTATGGGGTCATGGCTTCATGGATTTTGTCTTTTTATTGCTGTAAATGGGACCTTATCACCTTTACTGCAGTCAAATAAAAATCCTATCACAGCAAATTGAGAAATCTGATCAGAAGGCAACACACATTACATATTAATCTCAATATGGTACACTGGGTGTGGTCTCGTTACAGTCATCATAGTTAAACAGAAGCTATCTGCAGGTCCCCATCGTGAACAGTAACCATACTGTGTTTCTATATTTATTACAGTGATTTGGCATCTGATTCATTATCTGGAAAGACTGGGTTATCCAATTTAAAATGCAAGATAGGTGTATAGGAACTTCATCTTTTCTTAATGTGTAGACTGTCCATTAAAGCCACTGGGTATCCTCGTCTCCTCTTTCTCACAGCTAAAGAGACGAATTGCATTTTGAATCAATTACAGCAAAAACCCTTAAAGAGCCCACTCAGCAATTTCCCATAGAGTTATAAATAGAGGAGAGAGAGAGAGAGAGAGAGAGGTGCAGATGCAGAGAGCTTTTACCGTCTTCTTTTCTCTCTAGCCTCCTCTCTCTCTCTCTCCTTTCTCCTCCTCCTTCCACCCTTTCTTCACTCACTCCCTTTTCCCCAGACTGCACTGTTCTTTCAGCCCTGAGAACGAGAGCGGTGGATAAAAGCCAGCACACCTTTTGTTCCGGCCATCTGAACGAAAGAAATGCCTGTGATTCATTTTGTTATGTTCATTATACAAAGGCTCATCAAATTTAGGCTAAAAAAAAAAGGAAAAAGAAACAGTCCTGGGCATTACGTCCGGGCGTCGATACAGGCCTGAACCCATGGTATTTGTAGATTACATTAGATTGAATTAACTTTATTGATTCGTGAGGGGAAATTTGGCATTTTTGCCCTATAGCTGGGAGCACGGAGGCTGTGTCCTCGCAGCTGCCAGACTGCAGTTTAGCAACAAAGTTTTGGTCATTCCAGCAATCATGTGATCATCCAGACAAAGTTATACATTGGGTTTAAAGAAAGTAAGGCACATTGAGCTTTAACTTGTTAGCTGTTAGCCAGCGGGGGTGTTTGTATGTGCTGCTCTTCACTTTAACCTCCACTATGTGTGCTGTCCTCCATGTTAACCTACACACTCCACAGCAGCACACAGTCACTTTCCCCTCCATAAGCAGACGATGCCTTCACATCTCTAGAACATCTCTGGATTCTGAATATCACGGCAGATTTACGGATTATTAAGAATCACTGTTGCCTGCCGGCGACATACAGTATGCTGATTTGTAGCTGCTGTGTAGAACGGTGTGTGTCTGCATGCTAGTGTCTGTGTGTGTGTGGACAAGCAGCACAGACAGGATATAGGCAGCAGTCTTATTTATGTCCTGTTAGCCACTGGCCCCAACAGACAGGCCAACAAAGGATGACAAAGCTGAGAAGCTACAGTAACGCTGCCGGCTGCTCTGCACGTTTATCGCTTACTCCATTGTATATGTATACAGTAGTGTGCTGGTGTGCAGTTCCATTGTGCACATGGACTTTCACGTTTATTACTCCTAATTGACCCCTTCAACACTGGTAAATGGGACCACTTTAAGGCAAACATTTCGGGGGGAATTTAAGTACTTATTTAAAGAATTTAATGCGCTTTTTCACATTAGTTGCACATTAAGAATTGATGATTGCACAGAGAAAAATGACAAAGAAATATAAAAAAATTTTGAGTTATGATTGAAAAATCATGAACATCCATTTAAAAGAATCCTAAGCCTTTTCTTAATTTCCCTTAAAACAGGGTGTTGTTCTACAAATGTTTTCCCAGAATGGATCTGAATATGTGAACTACTTGTTGCTGATGGAATTTGGTTTGAAATATGATAGATGATAAGTAGCAGCTCTGATATTTGGCTTATTTTTGTATCTCTGAAATTTTTTGATCAATTCACCAGAGTTTAAAATAAAACTGGAGTTAATGTAGATCCAGTGGTTGTCACCTTAAATGAAGCTAATGTGTTGAAGTTGAAATTTTAACGTCTCAAAAGGCTTTAAAAGCTCACACAACAGTCCTGACCCAGCCAAAAGCTGTAGGAAGACAAGCAAAAACTTAAGGCCATATGGTAACTTTACAAAAAATATATACAGTATATATATAATGTTCCAACTTACAAAAAAGTAACTGTCAAGGACATACTTTTGTCAAAATTTTGTAAAATGGCCATGGTATGGATTTAACATATCAGCAGAGAAATGGAAGAAACCTTGGGAGCTGCATTTCGAAGAGATTCCCTCTCTTTGAATAACTTGGTGTGCAATAGGAGCCGTAGGAGGGAAAAGAAATATTATACAAAGAAAATAGGAGATGGAAAAGGCAGGAAAATATAAATAAAATGAGTCCTGATCCACTAATAGGATCTGAAGTCCAGAGAGAATGTGGTCAATATGTAAATCATACATTCACATACAAACAAAGTTTTCTGCTTGTCAGCACAATGAAAGAAATCCTGATTTATCCTTCGGCGGTGGTCTGAAGGTATATGAAATGACAGATGGAGAAAGGGGAGGGCAGACAATAGACAGAGACAGAAGTGCAAAAAAGGATGAAGAACGTAAAAAGACAAAGATCGAAGGATTTCAAACATCCATGAAGCATAACAACAAATCTCTTCATCAAACACCGCTATACACACCATCTGTTACTCACACTGTCTGGAGACGCATTGTTACAAAGTGTCCCAGTGTGTAAGCAAGTTGGAACTGAAACCATTCAGCCACCATACGTTCATTACCAATGGAGATTTAAGGCAAATGCAATCTCAATCTGAAAGCATTTATAGAACTACTGTACTGCACGAGCAACATGTGTGAATTATCTCCTTCAGGCTGCCAATGTTTGCTTGTACTTATACAGTTTATCAACATATAACAATATGATGAAGCAATACCTGATGTCATGCTGCTGGTTTTATTCACTGTTTTTGTGCAGCTGCTATCCAAACTATTCATTCACTCCAGTATGCCCGTTACCACCCTACCAACCCCACATTCATCCTCTTAACCTCCTCATACATCCTTTCTGACCTGACAGTCCCGGTGAAATGATGCAGGCAGTCCTGTGACAACGTTGTTGAGTTTTAGTGATGTATAAGTACATGTTAGGAAGACTACTCCAGCTAGGGGGTCCCAATTTGGATAAACGGTTTTGCCATCGTTTGTGTTGACTGTCATCTTTTCTACAACTCTAATGTGGACGGAAAACATTTTGACATCCAGAGCATCACACTCACAAACTATATTTTGCCACAAAATTGAAGACCAAGGCCAACAAAGCTGAGACAAAGGGTTAACATAGGTTTGATAGCTGCTACTGTTAAAACGCCTGCAAGATTTAGAAGTCGGAGTTTGAACGCACCACAGAATAACCACTAGTGTCGGGTAAACAATCACAGTTTTGCAGGAAATCCAGCAAACAAATAAAGCAGGCACGACAGCACTGTGACATCGCTATAGAGGATGTGAGACATATGAAGAGGAAACAGCACATTAATTCATCATACTGGGTTTAAAAGCAAGGAGGGGACTTAGTGATAATGTAGGGCAGTGGTTTTGGTGGCTTCTGGTGGTCCACAGAGGTATTGCAGGTGGTTTGTGATTACGACTTACTGCCACATACTACATCCCTCTGTGAGAGTGGATTTTCCATACTGTCATCCCTGAAGAAAAGGCATAGTGCTAGACTGCAGACAGAAAATGAAGTCAGTCACCACGCCCAGAAATCTCACTGGTATGTAAGAAAAGAAACGCAATCTTAGCCCCCATCCCCACCTACATACAATCTGACATAACACCGGATATGTGTACAGGGATTATGTTGAGATAATGACTTTGCTAACCCAACATACACCAAAGAAGCGAGGGTCTACTTCATGTCAGTCAAAAGGAAGTCTGATGGGACATAAAACCTGGGAACACATCCGTACTGTTGTTTTACTTTGACCAAGTCTCAAAATGCACAGCACACACTGGTTTTATCCTGGTTCCACCAGGGATCCATGGAATCCATGCAAAACTGTGACTCTAATTTGGATCTTGACTAAGACCAGAGAGCAGAGAAGTAAAGGAAATACAGTGACCAGCAACATAATACAGAGACGAAAGAACAGGACAGACAGACATCGAGAGAAGGAAAGACGGGGACAACACGCTGCTGGGTGTGGGGACGGACTGAGGGACGGACTTACTTGCAGGACAGCTGGTTAATACCATGTATGAAGTAACAGTCTCCTCCGTTCACACAGTGGGCCTTCTCCGACTCGTTGCATCGCCTTGTGTGGCTGCCACCCGGAGACGGGGTGGTGGTGGTCACTAAAATAAAAATATCGATAGAGAGAGAGAAAGAGAGAGAGAGAGAGAGAGAGAAACAGAGAAACATAGCAAGGAAGGGATAGATAGATAGATAGATAGATAGATAGATAGATAGATAGATAGATAGATAGATAGATAGATAGATAGATAGATAGATAGATAGATAGATAGATAGATAGATAGATAGATAGATTTAGAAAATTTGCATTTGCCAAGAGTACATCTGTGAGGAAACCTACTATCTCCAATGTTCACCTTCACTTTATTCCCAGTCAACCTTGATCTGTCTGTGTCTTTTCCATTCTATTCTACTGTTCGTACACAGCAAAAAAAACGTGGTGTGTTATACAGGTGTAAAATGTAACATCAAATACATGTCAACAGTCATCATGATGGATTTTGTGGTACTTTGAGTCGGTGGTAGCCAAGAAAACAAAGTAGAAAATTGTCCTCATTGCCATTTTACAAGCGGAATGAGCTTTGACCTCGACACTAACCCATGCTAACTATTAGGAGAAATGGGTGTCCTCAGACCAACTCCAGATATACAGCCCGATGCCTTGGTCAAGGGCACTGGCAGTGTTTTTGATGGTGAAGGAAAGTGAATTACCTGGAGGAAACACAAACAGGTACTCTCTTTTGAACCGTGGACTTTCTTCCTGTGAGGTAGCAGCGCTAACCACTGCATGGCCAGAGACTATAAATCCACAGGGGTCAGAGCAGGACTGGACGGAGGTAAGCCTCATCTCATAAGTTGCTGGAGCGGTTTAGTTTAGTTTTTGTTTGCTGTATCGTCCTTTGTTACAGTCCCCCTGCCTGGAGCTGAGTGATTAATCGTTTTCACACGTACAACGCAGT
The DNA here is from genome assembly GCA_900303265.1 of Brotula barbata. Taxonomy (NCBI): domain Eukaryota; kingdom Metazoa; phylum Chordata; class Actinopteri; order Ophidiiformes; family Ophidiidae; genus Brotula; species Brotula barbata. The sequence continues at coordinate 18,719 of OMNV01001797.1, forward strand.
GTAATAGAGTACAATTTGCAAATTGCAAAAGCAAAAGACATTTCATTTTTTAAAATTTACTGCAACGCTTTCCTGTACGCATGGTTCCACCAATAAGAGGAGCGCGCACACTACCCGTGTGCACCAATAAGGGTGGAGAAACAACCTATATTAAAGACTAGTTTACGTACTGACAGTATCCCATGTTATGGTGGTTAAATTATAGTAGGATTTATAGTTTACGCATAGGGAATACAGAACGGAAAGGATTTAATCAAATAAGATGGCATTTTGAATTGCAGTCACAATATTGGTCTGAAATATCACAATTAGATTATTCTCAGTCCAACTGCTGCCCATCACTGGCAATTAGTATTTATCATTTAATGAGCTTGGCTTGTAACAGCAGCTATTGAATGCTACGAAATGAGCGATTCTCATTCATCGATATCACTTACAGTGCATAAAATTTCTAAACAGATTCAGAGTATGTCATAGAATAAAGTATAGTGGAATTTGTGCGAGCTGACAAACGGGGCAGATTTGTCTCTGTTGACCTTTGCTTTACTGGCATCTGCATTGGTGCACTATAAGTGAATTTACTGTAATGACCATTGATTATTCATTTGCTGTAATGAACATTAATTGGGGAAATGAGTGATATAAATTGTGTATCCCAAAGGAGGCAGGTATAGACGGCTGTTTCAGTGCTCACAGATCTGCACGCTGATGATGCTCGTGGCATTTTCTTGTCCTAGTGAATTTTCAGCCACACACGTGTAGTTGCCAGAATCTTCCACGCGGACGCGACTGATCTGCACCTTAGAGTTTTTCCTTCAGGGACACAGAGAGAGACAGAGACAAGAGACGTAGAGAGCGGATAAAAAGTCAGCGTCACTCACTGTCCTCTTGCAAGAAACGACTGATAATTACACATCAAAGGATTCATAGTGATTGATCAGCAAGCTAATGAGCCGCATTCCTTCAGTTCAAAGCCGGCAGACTGGGCCTACTCTTAACAAAATTAAAGAAATTGATTCCAAGTAATGGTGCTGTAATTCATTAACTAGCAGCAGCTGTAAAAACAAAAATCTGACGTGTACTAAAAAGTCTCCAATTACTCAACAACCTGAAGTCTGAAGGGAGAGCAGACAGAAAACCAGAGACACCAGGAGGACTGCAGGAAAAACTGAAACATTCATTTCTCTGCATTTCATCCTTCCTGACTACTAACAACAGCAGGCTGCTATAGAACCATGCCAGGGGACCAACTCCAGGTTTATCTATATCTATATATCTATATCTATAAATATCTACAGCTGCTATTATTACTTCTATTACTAGTGTTACTGCTACTGCTCCTAACCTTTCTATTACTGCCACTACTATTAATACTATTACTACCATTGACACTGCTACTACTAGTACTACAGACACTAACATTAATAGTTCTACAGTATTCCAATAATCTGTTGATTTAATTGTGAAATGTGTTGAAAACCATCAACAAAGCTAACAGTTACTCTGTAGTTTTACTAACTGTAGAATCAAGTACATCAGGAATACGTGAAGTAACACAGTGTTGGTGGATTCCCATGACATTGCAGTATTTACAGCAAATATCTGTGCAGTACCGCCCTCAGTGTGACACACTCACTTGTTGGTCTTGATCTTGAGGTCTCTGCCTTTCTGAAGCTCATGTCCGTCTTTGTACCAGCGAAAGGACGGACTGGGGTTCCCCGACGCCTCGCACTTCAGGTACAGTTTGTCCCCTTCCATCAGAGACTGTCCTCGCATCGGCCGCAGCTTAGGAGCAGAAGCTACAGAGAGAGAGAGAGAGAGAGAGAGAGAGAGAGAGAGAGAAAGAGAAAGAGCGTGTGTGAGAGAAGGAGAAAATCAAAACTTGATCAGATGTGCATGTGTTTGTCCTGAATATTTGGGTGTGAAGATTCAAATGATGGGGTCAAAAGGCCAATGTGCTCGCTCTCTCACACACACATGCACACAAACACACACACACACACACACACAGTCAGACACACAGATATGCACACAAGCTGGTAAGAGCTTTTCAGTAAGGACTGAATCCTGGAAAGCAAGCGGTACGAGAAAGCTTTTAAAGCTAAAACTTTCCTGAGAAACTCTGCAGTAGACTTTTACTATAGAGCTGTGTGCGCGTGTGCGTGTGTCTTAATGCATGCACGTGCTTCTTCAGTTTCTGAAGCGTTCTCACTTGTTCTCTTTTCTCCACAAAATGTACAACAGGCGGCACCACATAGACCAGCACAGGCAACAAAGACAGAGAAGTTAAAACAGAGCGACATCTCAGCACCCACACACACACACACACACACACTTCTCATGAAGACACGCTTGATCAACTGCAAGGAAACTGTTGTGCAGGCCCAAAGCTCCTCACAGCACTGCTGCATTCCTCTATTATCCTTCATATGGATACTATAGGTGGGCTCCAGTCCACCGTGACAGGGTACAGACCTGGGTACAGACCTGGGTACAGACACGGGTACAGACATGGGTACAGACACGGGTACAGATACGGGTACAGACACGGGTACAGATACAGGTACAGACACGGGTACAGATACGGGTACGGTATATACGGTAAAATATAGCTGTAGTCCATTTATAGTTCTAGTTTTATTTGCATTCATTTTTCAGTACTATGTTCACTTCAGACTGACCTCTGAACCAAGACAATCTATCATCCACACTACAACACGTCAAAACAACCGTGTAAGAGAGACGCCTTCAGCCTTGATATACTGTGAAAGTATGTGGCCATAATAGTACAAATCTGAGAAAGAAGTATGACGTTTCTGTGTCACACGATATCAACTGACCAAGCACATAATTTTTGTCAGAATTTGGTTCCTTCCTCTGCCCGGCAACTGAGGTTTGTGTTTAACCTTAAATGTAACATTTAATGTAAACCGACACAAACCTGGTAATAAGTGGCCTGGTATATACAGTACGGCCAAAAAAATGACAATTTCAGACCATAGATGGGAACAGAGTGATGGAAAGTGTCACAATTGTGTAACAAAACAGAATAAAACTGTAGTGGAAAAGCTCTGTTGGCAAGCCTGAAGTAAGAATGGGCAACCAAGCTCCTTCTCAATCTGAGCTAAAAATGGACAAAGATTCAGCTGTGTACTTGCTTAACTCCGGTCATGACAAATTGTTTTTTATAGTACAGTGAGCAGCCTGCCTGCTGTTTTCATCCTGCATTTTGTTTTGGATATTTCGCAGGAGACAATGAGGAAATCACAGGCACTTTAATCTAATAACAATGTGCAATATGTGGAAACGAGATGAGATTGCATTGTGAGGGGTGCGGGAAGGGGGGACTTTGGTCAATTCCTGCAGTAAGGTTTTGACATTTAGACTCACAATGACAAAATACCTCAGAGAATAATAATCTTTGTTTGCACAGCACATTTCAGAAGCAAGTTACAAAGTGTTTCACAGTCAGTACATACGTTAGAAATAATCAACAGCAAGCAATGCCAACAAACGAGAAGAAAGGAGACACAAATAATCTGTAAAATCAGATAGAAAACATAACACAAAGATTCAAAAGTTTTCAAGTTTTGGCACCGCTGATCGAAGACTCACAGTAAAAAGCTACGGTCTGGGCAGCAGCGGACCACGAAAGAGCAAAGAGGCCGTGATTCTCGCTGAGAACACGCAGCACAAGAAACACGAAGCACACGCCATGCTAAAACACAGACAATATCAGAGAGGTGTTAAGATGAAATTTCATCTTCACAGATTGGAATATTTCTCTAAAGTGAATGGCATCGGCTGGGAGTCAAAGCTTGGCAAAAGACGCACACGTGTAGGAGGACACAGAGGAAAACATATAACCCGTCTGTGCACACATCCTCTGGTTGGTAACAGGCAATGATCAAGTGTTGAAATGGATTTTTATCTTATTGTATCGGCTATTCTCACTTTCCCTAGACCTAATCAAATTACATTTCTCTGACTTATTTTTGAAAATTCTGCACTGAATCAAAGCGACAGCATCACATATTTCCGTTGGCGAAGTTTTCCATATACAGTTTGTTAAATTTTGGGGGAATTTTACCGAATATGTTCTGTTACATTGACAGCTTGATTCTCAATTGCGTGACACCCTCATCCCATGTTATGTTTGAAGGTGACCATATAAATATTTGTGCTCTTCCATGTGCGTTTAAAACAACAATGAATCTCATCAGCAGTGAGTCTGAGGTGAGGCTGTCTGGGTTTTTACTCCGGTACAGTTGGAAATGTGTAGCGAAAAGAAGCCTCATCAAAAAGCACAAAGCAACTGTGAGCAGTGAACCTGGTTACCAATGAGTTCAGCTCTCTCTGGGACTCTCTCCTCAGGCTACACGGAGGCTTTGTCAGCCCCTGGATGTGTTATGGAAAACTATATTACCCTTCATGGACATGACATCCAGGTTTCATGGGTAAGGTGATGTACAAACTAAGTACTTACTAATATCGGACATAATCTTTCACGTCGTTTCGGGCACTGGCACATCCTTGAGCGTTTGTCCTGTCTAAGTGACTGACAAAGTGAAATTGATATCAATGAAAACTGGCAAAATGAGTACGTACAGCTATTCTAATTGCACATCTAAATGACAACAGCTCATCATCAGTCAACAGACTTTCACTTAATAAAACGTCTGCATTTATTCCAAATTAAGTCCAAAGATTCATCATTACAGACGCTCACTGACTACCGTGTAATTTCTCATGGCTAAATCTTAAAAAGGGACTCTTCGTCGTTTGATTGGTTAATTTTGACTGACGAGCAGTAATGGGGTTAAAAATCCAATCCTTCATTCAGCTACATTTACTCTACTATTGCTACGTGATAGCTCCAACCGATCATAGTTATGCCGAGCCGGAGTACTATTGAGTCTAAAAAAACACGAGTTCTCCACCAAAAACACATCAAAGCCATGTTTTATACACAGTAAGAACGACACACAATGACTGATGATTTGGTATGTAGACAGGTTGGACAATATTGCATTTTTGTCATTATCACAGCTAGTCTGTTAACAAATAAGATGAGAAACATGCGGCTGTGTTGCAAAGATAATGCTGACTCAGCAGTGCGAGAGCGTCTTCACAACATATTTTCCGGCATGTGGATACCGATACAGAAGACGATGATGACAATTCACCTGTACGATGAATTCAGATCACACACATCTGATGTTCATATAATAGTAAATGTCCAAATCCCTCCACCCCCTCCCCCAGAACTTTATTTTTACATGACCAAAAAGAAGAATGCGTACTAACCTTTTAATCAGCGTGGGGCAATAATTTGGAATTTACGGTTGCACAAACACAACATTTAGGGATGAAATGTTTGTAGGCCATATTTTCTAAGTGATTGATTTGTATCTGAAACTCTTCCTCTTGATGTAATAGATAACAGCATCACTTCTATTCCAGATGTTTCATCATTACATGATACAATTTGGATAGAAGTACAGGACCACCATATGATACATGTTCTGGTATCATAACAATATTGTTAACATAATCAGCACCTTCAGGCCTTTTCCACCAAGCTGAAAAGTAACGTGGCCTACAACATTCAATGACATTGCATTTTTCATTGCTCTGTGATGTGAAAGGTTGTACAATCCAAAATAGGAACTCTGTTTGTGTGTTTTTACCTGTATAAGTAACAGTAAATGTCCTGGAGAACGTCCAAGCCAGTTAATAAATCCTGCAGGCTCTGTCAAAACCTCTATTTTTGGCACTGCTGCTTCTTAACAAGTGCGGAAAATGTGGATGAAATGGAAATAAATGGACTTAATTTGGACTTGTTGTGTTTGAGGTCGAGGTTTAGTTTGATGTGTTTGATGTGAGAGCAGAGGAAGAAGAACAGAAACACTTGAATACATGCACACGAACACAATTAGAGCAGATTCACACGTCCCACACAGCACAGGCAGCACACAGGCCATAACAAGTCTAATTCTGCAGCTACACACACACACCAATATGTGCATGAATGCATATGTGTGTGTGACAGTGCGTATGTGAATTTATGGTAACATATGTGATGCACAGATGTTCACGTGTGCATTTTATTGTCTGCACTGATGAATGTGTGATCATGTATGTAAATGTGTGTGTGCGCGTGTGTGTGTGTGTGCGTGTGTGTGTGTGTACTGTATAAATTGCTGAGCCAAGCCTTCTGTGTCACTGAGTGATGGGAGAATTCCTCGCAGAGGGGTGGGGTTGGGGGGGATCAGGGTGGGGCCACAAATGGACAGAAGCGTCTGGCCAATAATCTGTGACCTGCTCCCTCCAACAGCCAATCACATGTGACCAACACTCCCATCAGACATCCATCAAGAGGTCCTTCTTTCAAGGTCAGCTGATGCTCTCTCTCTCTCTCTCGCAGGCATCAAGGAAATTGATCTAATTTATTGCTAAGCGTGATCCAATAACAGATTGACATGGAAGCCAAACCAATTAAGTCTGTTCACAGACAGGTACGACACCGCATCATGCCTGGACACATGACACATGAGTGTGTGTGTTTGAGTTAGCTGACACAGTGCTGTGACTATGACTCCAGAAGCTCTGTACATTCATAAAACGTACATGTGTGACTCTCCAAGCCACATGAGTATCTGACATGTGTGTGCGCGTGTGCTTCTGTTGAATCTGCAATAATGCGTATTAAGCTCACCATGTGTGTAACATGTGTGACTGTGTGTCCGTGTGTGAGAGAGAAAGCGTATGTTTTTTTCACGTATACCAGAGAAAAGCTCATTCTATCTCATTCTGCCATCAGTGTGATTTCTGCAGCGCACAGCTGTCACCATGGAAACCAGGGAGGGAGCAGGGGAGGGAGAGCGAGAGAGACAGAAGGAGTGGGAGAGAGAGAGGGGGGGTGCGAGGCAGAAAGAAAGGGAAAATAAGACGGAGAAAAAGTGTATGTGTGTTTGTGAGAGAGAGCGAGAGAGAGAGAGAGAGAGAGAGAGAGAGAAAGAAGATGATCATTGGCTGTAGAATGATAGCAGCCACATCAGGCCGTCATGCAGCTAACCTCTGCACAACAGCAATACTGAGCCCAGGGCAACCCTGCAAATGTGTGTGTGTGTGTGTGTGTATGTCTCACATCCACACTTCGTAGAGAATCATCCTGAATGTGCCTGTGGATGTGTGTGTGTGTGTATGTGTGTGTGTGTGTATGTATGTGTGTGTGTGTGTGTGTGTGTGTGCGTTTGCGAGTGATTGTCAATAAATCATTCCCTTCCACCTTTTCTGTCTTTTTACACACACAAACACACGCGCACACGCACACAGAGGCAGGCACGCGGGCACGGGCACACACACACACACACACACACACACACACACTTGACCTTGTCTCTCATCGCTGGTGTTGTGCATTGTTCTATGGACTGCAGAGGATAGAGGGATCTATTTAAGTATAAATACACACTTCAACAGGATTCAACAGGAATCAAAGACACACACACACATAGTGTGAGAGTGAGAGATACAGTTGGAGATATGCAGTACAGTCGAACCTTTTGTAAGAGACAGAGAAAGAGAGAGAGGAGGGAGTGGGAGTGAGAAAGAAAGAAAGAAAGGAAGAAAGAAAGAAAGAGCGATAGAGGGGATTTAGAGATAGAGAAGGCTTGACTGTGAGGAATGGAGAGACAAAAATAGAGAGAGAAATGGAGAGACAGGGGAAGCGCCGGAGAAAGGGAATGTACCGCATGTGTGCATAAGTGATAGTTGGGAGTCTGGAATAGGGGAAGAAGCAGGATATTGAAAGAGAAATGAAGAGGGAGAGACAGAGAGAGAGAGAGAGAGAGAGAGGGAGAGAGAGGGAGAAAGAGAGAGAGAGAGAGGATGTGCAGCGTTGGCAATGAATAGTTAATGAAGGGCTTGCGGGCAGAACGGGCGGGGAAAGCTATTCTGTCTCTTTCTCCCTCTTTCTCTCTCCTCCTCTTCCTGTTTTACTCTTCACCTCCCTCTCTCATCATGTGCACGACATTCTGCTCCCCACCTGTCTTCTATTAATTCTCTGCCCCTCTCATCCACTATTTCCCTATTTTGTTTTTCACTTTCTTCACGCTACTCCCCACATCCTCCTCCCTCTTTCCTCCGATCATCCATTCATCTTCTTTTCCTGTTTTCATCCATCCTGTTGTTGCGCCTCACTCTCCTGTTCACCTCTCATCTAGCACACACACACACACATAAGTAGCTGTAGGCTTGTAAAGCAGAAAACTGACACAATTCTCCTGATAAGAGGATCGAAGCATTGATCACATCAGCTTTAAAAGAACGATGCTCCACCACAAACTTTCAGTGACAATCAAAGACGGTGTGGCGGTCAGACAAAGACGCTCTCGCAGAACTCACTCAGAGTGAGTTCATCAGGAACTTATTGTTTGCTTTTTGTTCCTGAGCAGTTTTTTCCTGGAGCGAAGTTGATCATAACAGTGCAATGGAATAGATTTTTGAATGGTTGTCTCAAGTTTCAAACACAAAGATACTTTGGGAGTAAGATGATCTACTTTCATTTGAGAGGATGAGAGAAAATGTGAGCATTCCAATAGTCCAGGACCTGAGTGCTGAGTCCTCTGTGACCTCAGAAACACATTTATTGTATGACCTTATAGTCATCTGAGGCATAAAGTCTCAGGAGGTATGTTCCTTTTTTAAACTCGTGACAGCATGGCTGCTTTGACAACAGTTTGACTTTTAAATGATATGCTGAAGATTTTACTTGGCAAAAATACTTCAGAATAATGGAATCACGGAACACTATCCAACATGATCCCAGGAAAAGCCTTTAACCCCTTAAACACTGGTTAATGAATTGGCAATTCCAAAAGTTTTGGGTAGTTTAAAGGACTTTCGATAAATTAAATGTACCTTTTTTAAATTAACCTATTGATTACAACAGATTAACTATGGTAGCATTAGTTCTGAAAATTATCCGATCAGTTCTGAACCAGCTACAGGACAACAGTCTACTTCAGCTCTCACTTGCTCTAGATGCCCATTGACATTGATGTGTTCAGATTTGCCCAAATGCCACGGCAGACCACGAACCCTGATCCCAAAGAAACAAACCACACCAGAGTGAGAACACCCACAGACAATGCAAGTTCATCGGCAAACCACAGACTCAGATTAAAGGCTTTCATCAACTTTCAGTGAATGTGTACATTTACAATTTGTAAATCTGCCAAATCTTCATAATGTTACCACTGACAACATCACCATAGCAACAGCAAAAAGGCAGTCATCACAAGTAAAGCAGACAGCCTCAGTCAGGATTCACTTTTTCATTTTTGTTATACAACTATCGCACACACACATACAGACTATGGGACTGCAGGTTGTCAGTTCAACTTTAGTTTCAGATACACAAATCTTTTGGTTTGATCCCCACATTTATCATAAAATAACTTAAATTCAGACACACAGTTTCCTTTTCAACCTCGCGTATTGAACGAGCTTCCCTATTAATGTCACAGATTTATTACGATAAGTGCTCTGACACCTGGATGAGCTCAGTTGATCCTGAAATAAGCAGGCAGTGTAAAAGACACATTTTTCTTCCAGGTTTAAAAGACACATTGATCCTCTGTGCATACTGAGTGAAAACTGATTAAAATTTTTAAAAACAAACAAAACAGTAACATCATCTGTCCTCATTAATGACTGGATGGAGATTACGTTTTGACTGCAATGAAACTCTCTCCTCTGATCAAACGAGGCTTTATTCATGTACACCCAAAAATCTATTAAATTATGAATTTTAACTAATAATGTATGAAAGACAGGATGATATTAAGAACATGAGACAGGATGACTACACTCTGTCTCCAGAAAATAATGAACATAATGATATGATTAAGTCAAACTGTGGGATTTAATGGAAGCCATAAGCATCGATATTCAAAGCTGAACTGTACGCACTGGTAGCCATGTGACACATGGTAGATAAATGGATGACACTAATGAAGACAGACAGCAGACCTTAGTGAATGAGGTTAATAAAGGTATTGACATTCCAGGCCACTGAGAAGAAGGACTAGCACCCCGAAAACAGATGAATAAATGATAAGAGGTGCCTGTGATGACTGTTTCGGCCCTGTCCTTCTCTCCACGCCTACGTATAAAGTACATGTTCTGTTCCAATCACGCTGCAGGACCATCATTTGATATCAAAACACAGAAACCTGCAACCTAACCACATGATTTTTAAAGAACGAAACAAGCAGCAACACAACACTGGAGGCTTGCCACATTCCTCCTGTGCAAATCCTTACACTAGAGTTCTGATCGGAAGTTTTGCACCCCGCCTGGACCTGTTCTCCAGATCCGATTCAACCCAACACAAAGATTTATGTTTTAAATGTAAACTCGGTCATCATGGACCAAATAATTCACAATGAAACAAATGAATGAATAAATATGTACATAAATAAATGTGCTACTTTGGTTCTCCACAGATCGTAGTCCAATGAATTTGTGTTCCAGTATGACCTGGCCTGAACCAGAGCAGTGTTTCCAAATCCGAACTTGAGGCTTTCAAAAGTAAGAGATACTATAATGGATTTTAGGATTTATTTTTAAACCAGAAAACCTTTTTCAATGTATATGCTCAATTATTAATGGCTAACTAATGTGAAAAGGTCTGAAAACCTTTAAATAACCCTGCACTGTTTGCCTTAAAATGGACTCTATACAATTCAGGTACCAGCATTTAAGGGGTTAAGAAGACTAAACGCTTTAATTCTTCAGGTAAATATGTACTATTTTGGTAAATATATGCTCACATAAAAAGATACCAAATCAAGTAAACAACAAAACCCATAACTGTCCAAGATAACATCTGGAGAGACAGAGGGGGGGCATCTGTAAGACAGATGAGAGATACTCTAACTGTCACAATCAAAGATCACTGCTACAAAGAGAGATAAAGATAGCCCATCTCTGAGCCAAACATAGCCTGATAGAAGAAAGGGATTTTTAATGTGCGCTGACAAGACGGCAAACATTTCAGTTCCAATTTAGACAGCTGAAATTCCATTTTACAACTTCATGAATATCACTGACTGCATGCCAACCCCTGACAGTCTGGCACGAGTGGGCTGCTTTTGGAAAGAATGCCAATGACTGAAACATCCTGCCAAGAAAAAGGTAGGACACCTTCGACAGATCCAAACTGCAAAACTTTGAATTGTCTCAAATACTCACTGACATTTTTCTAATGATTTCATCTTGAATTTGATCACTTTTGATACAAAACAACAAAGCACTCGGGGAGGGCAAAACCCAGCCAAGGCCAAACATTTCTCTCTCACTCAAAAAGTGCTTTTCTGCGTATATTTGACTTTTATAATGTAACACATTGACCTTGAATACCTCCACATAGTAACTTGAATATCTCTCTTTGTCTGCTGTGAATCGAGAGCCGTAGAAATTGAAAATACTGTTTGTACTTTGCTAAATCAGCACAATCTAAACTAAATCTGTAGCCCTACGAAGGAATATAGATCCTATCAGAAAATACATGTAGTCAACCAGATTGCAGAGATCTAGATCAAGATCCAATGGTGGTATGCGCGGTTTGAAGACTAGCTGTACTGTCCTCAGTCTCTGCTACCATCTGGTGGTAACCAAGGGTCAACACAGGACCAGAAGCCTGAATGGTTGTCTATGGCCTAAAAATAATGCTTAAACATTAACTTTGAAATAATGATCCAAATCTGCCTCAAAATCTTCTATAATGTTCCTTAGCACACAAGTCTCATCTCTACAAAATCTCTTGACAATCAATCGATAATCTTTTGACTTATCTTGAGCAAGCACACAAACAAAAACATAACCTCCTTGGTTGAGGTAAGACAAACGAGAGCAAAGTCCTAATCCATTCTGTCTGAAACTGCAGAGAGGAAGGTGTGTGTAAGCAGCAACCGCATAAGTGTGTGGGTCTGTGTGATACATCTGCATGTGTGTGTGGATATGTGTGTGTGGAACTACACGAAGACCTTTCTCATTCACAAAGAGAGCCATGTGGCACTGGGATGGTCACTTTAAGAGGCATGTGCTGGAGTTCTCTACAGGGCGGACTGCTAGAAAAGACGAGCACATATAAATTAGCATATGTCAGTAGAGCACAAATTAGAAAAGAAATAGACTATAGATCATCCCTGCACACACACACACACACACACGGCAATCCTCAGCCTTCTGTTATTCACTGTGCATAATTTATATCAACCCACATCTCCCTGCTAACGACAGCACACTGGGGCATCTGCAGCACAGCAGCAACAGCAACAGCTAACTGTGTGTATGTGTGTGTGTGTGTGAAGAGGTATTATGCTCTGTTGAGACAAGGACAGTGAGAGGGGAGAGGGAGACAGAGAAGAGAGAGAAAGAGAGAGACAGAGAGGGTGTCTGAAATAGACACAGATAACGCAACAAAGAGGAAACGAGGATGACACAGACAAGTGAGAGACCTCTAAACACACAAACACACAAACACACACACACACACACACACACACAGACTAGTCAACTCATTCAATCATTCAATCTCCCCGTATGTACATTCAGACTGACATATTTACACCATCTTAAAGGGAAATATGGCTGATGAAATGATTCATGTAGCGCTGCCCCTATTGTTTTGCACCGAGCACGCAGCATCGTGAAGATTAACAGCTCTGCTTGTGTGCCTGATACTGGAGAATAGAACTAGTTCCTGGCTCACAGCACATACATCTCTCTGGTGTCCATTGTTCAGTCCAGACCTAAATATGTTAGTCTTAAAGCACGTCACTGTAAACGTTTCCATGGCAGGGATTGATTTGATTTGCTGCGCCAGAGCCAAAATCTCCCAAATCTGGGTTTTGAAGCTGAATGATACAGTGGGCTGTATTTACTGATGAATTAATACGAATGAATAAAAACATGTAGCGACCGAAGGAGAACGGGGAAAATACAAAGTTACTAGTACTGTGATTCTGTTACGGTGAACAGTAAATCCTTTGCTAAATTTCTCTTTTTCACACAAATACTCTTTTTCACCATTAAATGGTTTGTTAAAGTGATTCCCACAGACATTTCACAATAAAACACTTCTGTGAAAGAAGTCCTGTTACCCAAACCTTAACGTTTCACTTTGAATCATCGACAGGAAGCACTGAATTTGCTATAGCAGCAATTTAATACATAAAAAAGGCTAAGTAAAGTGGATTTGATTGAATTAATCATTATTCTATATTACATTATACTGTGGATATGCTTTTTAATCCTTGAGGTAGTATGTGTGGAAGTATGTGACTGAATAATGCTGAGGCCATAATAATGCTTTATCTCAAAAAAACTAAAGAATTTCATCAATATCATAACACCCACACGCATACAGACCAATTTAACAAAGAATCGAAACTCATCGTTCTCTTCGTCGATAATGTGATTATGAGAGTTCTAGCATCTACATCGACTGACTAACAGCACACACATATCTACTGTACAGCCCATCAATGCATCAACTCTAAACCAACCTGCATTAAAAGCAACATGATTTTAATCTGGAAGAAGAAAACACTTCACACACAAGTCTTTCCAGAATAGCAGTAAATTCCCTTCCTGGCTTTCCAAATGCGATAAAACTATCCGGTCCGAGTGTACTGCGCTCTCCCTTTTTGCTGTAAATAAAGACTCTGGCCAATATTGGAGGGTTTACAGTAAGCAATAGATCTCTCCCTCTCTCCCTCAATCTTCCTTTCCTGTTCTGTGTGGTTGACTGACAGGAGGGCAGGCATAAGCCGAACCGCACACTCTGGCTACAGTCAGCTACAGCAAGTGGAGAGAGAGGCAGGAAGAGGAGGAGGAGGAGGGAGAGGAAGAGAGTGTGAGGCCTGAAGTATGCAGAGCGAGATGCAGAATCAGCGACAGGAGCATGTTTGGGCATCAAATGAGTCTATTTTAGGAAGAAGCTGTCAGTGAATCTCGAAAGGAATGCCAACAGCAGTGATCAGAGCAGACCTACATTACACCTTAGACTGGAAGACGGTTGTGGATTTGTACGTTTTAAGAGGGGAGCATGAGCAGTATCAAGGATTCACAGGCAACAGAGGAAATGGGGGCAGCCGAGGACACCGGGGGCAAATATGAGCTGCTAAAAACCCAATTTATGAGTCTGAAAAACACAGATGGGTGTATTCATGGACAGACAACTCATGGCCGCTCTCACCACGGATTAAACATCAGCCCTGCTTTTGGAAAACACCAATCTGAAAGTCACAATGTCATTTGGTAAAGTTGATTTTGCAACATTTTTGCATAGAATTTCCGCTCCTAGTCAAATGCATGAAAACAATCGCTCCCTTTATGGAGAAGAAAATGTACTTGAAACTCTCTCTCAAAAGGATTTAGAAGGATACAACGTTAAACCCCACCAGCTGTCCGTACTCCATGACAGACTACCTTCTACCTAGATGCTACAACACATCGACTACAAAGACTACTCTGCTTAGATCACAACTTACACAGCTGAATGACAACATTTAGGCTACGTAATCACAGATTTGCCGTACGTTCTACGCTCATTAAACAGTTTCAATGCTGCACACATAAACATGCTTTGAAGCTGGATCCCACAGACGTCTGTGCTCGTATTTGTGCCCTATTGCCTGCAACCAACAAGACCTACAAATTGGTTCAGTACCTCTATCAGGTATTAAACAGAACTTGAGTTTCTTCCTGATTAGAAAAGCAAATTACACTACGCGTGTAACTACCTCTCATAGGCTCTCAGTCAGTACTCCCTCTTTGTTTTCCCCCCATGTCAGCTGACAAAGGTGAGCTTTTCCTCCTTTGATCACTGTATCTATGACATAATAATCAATTGCCTAAGTTAAACTTAAATTTATGATTTACCAGTGCTGCCAAAATGTACACAGCAGCCTTCAAAGCATAGCATAGAGGGCACTGTAACCAAGATTTACAGATCTCTGTCTCTGCTGTCAGTACATCTTCAGCTTGTTATAGTAACACGCTAAAAAACGACATATTTGGGATCTCTACGCAACTGAAATCTGTCCAAACTGTTTCAAACTGCTGAATCAGATCATGTTAGCTACACAGTGGTGGTATTTGTTCACATACAGCACATTACATAGGCATATGTGGATCAATATCTGGATCCAGGCTGGACTGTGCCCGCTGATGGTCCAGCTTATCCCTACAGCGTGTCTTCCTTACTTGCAGCAAATTAATTATGATTCAATTTTTCCGAAAAAGAAAACAGAATCACAATCTACGTCTGCCTCAAATTATACTCAACTGATCCTTGACCACAAATCCAACATATTTCAGGACAAAAACTCGCGATTCAGATGTAGGAGCCAATGATAGCACTGGAACATGAGAATGCTGACACACACTGGCTGGCATTTCCATAAAAACGTCATCTGTGATTGGCTGGTTTGGCTTACTTACATCTGTCTCACATAAACCCTTCCTGCAACATTCACTCATGCGTATCTCCAGTTGATCATTGGCCAGGAGTGCCACTCGGTCGTAGCTCATTCACTGACTTCCCTGACATTACTATGTCAGGTGGCCAGTGAATGACTGTTGCAAATGAGCGTCAAGGAAGCCAATGAGTGATGTATGGCTGAGAAAGACTCCTGGCCAATAATCATCAGGGGGAAGGCAGGAAAGAGCAGAGAGGGTGGAGTGGGGCTTTATTTTCACATAATTTACTGTCAGGGTGTGGGTTTGGGATGTCCTGAGCATATGTGAATTTTCTGTAATTGTGATGCTGTTATTACTGTAAAACCAGGTCTGTGTCCAGGTTCACTTCAGGTGTGTCGTGGTCTAGAAACAAATAAGTAGAAATCTTTTCATCCAATATTTAAAACTACAAGGCATGAATCTTTGATATAAAAAAATTCTAATTTTGGGTGTGCACTATTACTAATCTACTTTTTTGTATTTTTTCGGTAACCATCGCCTCTAGAGGTCTGTGTATGTGTGTATGTGTGATGTGAGGTGAATCACCTCATCCGTGGGTATCTCCTCCCCGCATCCTGTCCCTGTCTGGATAATATGTTTCAGACTGAGGCCTGATTGCTCTCGCAGTGTCATAGATAAATGACATGATAATTTTAGCATGTTAGATAGGAATAGAACACCACATTGTTCTCAGTGGTGCTGGACGAGCATCACGATGGGACATTTCAGCGACATCCTATGATGAATTAACACTTTCTGGACACATTTGCCCTCCAGAGATTGTTTTGTTTTACAGTGTTGAAAGGACGACTTTGAATGATAGCTTTTCAAGCTACAAGCTAGTCATGATTTAAGCTATAACCAGACTACTATATTCATTAAGTGATTATCTACATTATAAGCACCTAAGAAAAAGTAGTTGAAGCTACTTCAATGGACAATATTAAATATTATGATTACTCTCAAAGCAAATAATGTGGAAAAACAATGTTCACAGTAGTAGTCTGAAAATTCCTGAAAATATGGAAAATTTGCACAATTTCAGTATCAACAAAAATCAAATCAACATCATTTCCCATAAGGCCAAACGAGGTGACCGGGATCAGGCATGCATGTTGGGATATGTTCAGCACTGCTGGTAGTGGTGTGTTTAAGAGTTAAGACAAAATGACTTCAGAGGTAAGTGTATAATCATAGTAGCATAATTCCAAAAGGTTCCCGATACGGAACGGCAACAAGTTGAAAGATTTGAACCCATACCAAACCCACAGATTGTCACTGCAGCAAACATTGCCACTGTCAGAGTTTCCTGCCATTTCTGAAATATAAAAGCATCAGATTTGACATCTAATACTCTGGGCAAGATGACAAATGTTTGGAAAAGAGGCAACCTCAAGACAAGGTTGCCACACACTAACGCACGCACACACGCACACACTGGAGCTGGTAGTTCACCCTAATGATGCAGATCTTGCAGGAATTCGGGCTGTATTGACGTTTCGTTGATCACTAATCAGGAGCAGCCTGCTGTTGTTTGAGGCTGTGTCCTCATATCCTTCTTAAACTATGTCTGTCTCTCTCACACATACACTGATTTACGCTCTCTCTCTCTTTATATATATATATATATATATATATATACACACACACACATCTAATGTCATTATTTATATTGACATGTATAAAATGTGAACAGAGGGCCATGAATACTACTGCATGACTGGTTTACAAGCTGTTAGATGTTATGTAATTATGGGTACAAGAGGAAGCAGTGTTTCCTCCATACGTGACAACTGCCTACTACTGCTGCCATGAACCCAGAATACTTAGCTTCCTATGTATTCCTGGTGGATTAACCCCTTCTTACACCTCTTGAATGTCACTATCAACCTCCTACAAAGCTGCAATCAGAACTTACACCCTAGTAACCTGAGTTTACACCCTAGCAACCACAGCTATAGTCCCCATCCAGCAACAACCCACCAGACTCACAAACAGGTTGTAAGATGATTACATCAAATTGTCTTGTTTGTTTGGTTTTTTTTGGTTTTGTTTGAAAAGTTTTCTTGTTTCGACTGCCTCGTAAAATGAGCTGATTGAAAAGACTTTATTGCTTATATGAAGCTAAAGGCTTACTGGGGTTGTAAAAGGTGGTTACTATGGGTGAAAGAGGGCGTTAGCAGGGTGTACGGGCCTGTCACTACCAAACATGAGCACCAGCAGTGTACACCTTCAAAGCTATACTTTAGACGTCTCATTGATATGATAATAATGTCGGGTCGAGTACTTTCGCCTTTTTCTGCTATGATCCTGTAGATTAAGGCGTCCCTATACAAAATGTTAACACCAGCAGTGTATGTCAAACGCAGCTGATGTAATGGTCAAATATAAATCCGACTTCTACAGGGTGGACTCTCATTATTTAGATTCACATGCAGAAAAGTGAACAAGGGGACATCAATACTGCTGGACGACTGGTTTACAAGCTGTGAGAGGAATTATGGGTACAAAGGGGGGCAGCGTTTCCTCCAAGCATGACAACTGCCTACTACTGCTGACAGTAACAGCAGAATTTGGCCTTCTTCTCAGGTATTTCAGGTGGATTAAGGCCTCCTGTGATGAAATAAGAGCATCAGCAGTGAACACCTAAGCCCAAGTGATGTAATGACTTGAGTGAGCACTTTGATGTTTCCTGGAAGCTGTGTGGTCAAATATACATCCAACCTCTAGGAGGTGGACTTCTTTAGACATCTCACTGACAATGACAGGTGTGCAAGGTAAGATCTGACACACGCACACACGCGAGCTCGCGCGCGCACACACACACACACACACACACACACACACACACAGTGCTTTAAATTGCATTATGGGTGACCCGGTTATGGAGAATACGAAGTGTCAATCTGCACACGCATATCAACACGCACGAACTTCACACACGCACACACGCGCACGCACATACGCGCGCGCGCACACACGCACGCACACACATCCTCGTGCACGCGCACCCCGTCTCCTTGCATCACCATGGCAGCCTGAGTGGCCCCCACGGTGCGGTGTGAGTGTATGGCAGAGAGGGGAAGCCTGAAACTTACCGCAGTCCTCGCACAGCACTCTCTCCACATCCTTCTTCAGCTCGGGCTCGCTGGCGTCCACGGGCGCGTACGAAGCCTTGAAGACCAGCGGCTCGGCCGTGGGGTCCATGAAGAAGATATATCTGTGGTCCTTCTCCACCGGGGTGCACGGGGCCTCGGAGCCGAAGTCCCCGACGGTGACGAGCTGCTCCCTCTCTAGGCCGCCGCTGTTGACGGGCCACACGTCCAGCACTTTGACATTCACACTGTAGGGCTCCCGGGAGGAGACGTTCTCCGGGGAGGAGCGCACCTCGCCCTCGATGACCACAGCGGATCGGTACGCCTGGTCCTGGAGCGAGTTGAGACTCGGGGCGTAGCAGGCGAAGGAGACCCCGATGACCAGCATGGAGAAATGCACTGGATCAAGCCTCATGCCGTCAGCCTGTGCTGTGCTGCAGTGCTGCTGGGCGGCGGAGCGAGCTGGAAGAGAGAGACGGCGGCGAACGGGCTCCGGTGGAGCAGGCAGGGCAGAGCGGCAGACCTTGTGGAAGTGTCCATGCCATCTGTGTCCGCCGCTGCTGTCCCCATACGGCTGCTGGCCTCGGATGGGGGGGACACAACAGCTTAGGAACCGGAAACGGCCCGCTTCTTCTGCATGCTTAAAAATGTGATTGCTGCATTCTCCTTCACCAAGCAGCCACCCTCCCCCTCTTATCCCCCCTTTTCCTGAAAGGCAAAACAAGACTCGTAAATTAGCCTCCCCTCGAATCCAGGACTCTACACTAAACCTGCTCTCTCTCTCTCTCTCTCCCTCTCTCTCTCTTTCTCTCTCTCTCGCACCCTCTCTCTCTCTCCTCTTCTCTCTCTCTGTGTCTCTCTCCCCAGCTAATAGGCTAGCATCGCATGGGTGGGCGCATTGCCTCTCTGGATGGAAAAAAGCATCTTGCGCGCACAGGAGGGGAATCACACACAAGAAACGATACGCACTCCACGCACACGCACACGCAAGGTCGGATCCGTTATCCACTCGGTTCGATCCTCAAAAAGAGCCCCGCTGCTCCAAATCCGTTTGTCGCAAAAAAAACAGAAGGGGAAGAAGAAGAAGAAGAAGAGAAAACCGGGCGCGTACAGACGGACGGGATGAGACTAAAGCGGCGGTTATCCGGTGAGGCGATGCAACAGTAGCGCGCACCCTCCAGCCGCGTCCCCTGCGCCCCTCATCAAACGCGAGCGGCTTACGTGAACAAACATCACCTGCCCGGTCACTGGCGTCGGCTCGCCACGTCCTGCGCAAACACCCTAATGACCCGGGCACCCACCGGCACACCGCCACCCATCCAACCGGCGTGTGAGCATGCCGGTGGACTGCTGCGCTGCGTGAAATAACGCACCTCCGCGGGCGGGTGCGAGCGAGAACACACGCGCAGTGAGTGCACAGACACAGCAGAGTGCGTCTGTAGCCAAGCCCCGCACGGCGCCCACTGTGGATCTCCGGCGCAAGAGAGGCTATAGGCGACTACACGCACACACACGCACACTCACACACATACACACACTCACACACACTGCGGATAGTGGCGCGATGACTAACGCTGCGAAAATTCTCTCAATGGATTTGTCGGCGTGCGGGGCGAGGAGAAGCGTTAACTGTCCTCAAACGTGCCTCATACAGGGGCGCACTCCCAAAAAGCTGACATTCTCCCACACTAGACATAGTCATACGTTGCGGTTGCCCCGGGATACCGCACAGTGTGACGAGCCTACAGCAACACGTGGAAGCAGCAGTTAGTCCAACCTGCTGCTGCTTCTGGTGCAAGAGGAGAGACTTTACAAATCCTGCTCAGCTACAGCTAATATCATCTCATTCTTCACTCAGTTTACCTCGGCCAATGAAAGCAGAGCTCTGCACAACACCCTCAGGCGTTTCTACGGTGACCACAAGTGTCCCCTCCTCCTTCCATCGGCACACCACACCCTCCTTCTCTCCCTCCATCCATCAATCAGGCCATTCACAAGATTCCCCCTTTCCCTCTCTGTCAGGAGCCGCTTGTGCCCTTCGGTAGAGGTCAGATTTCCTTCCATTGTCCATCTTAAGGAAGGAGTAAAATATGATGTCATTTAGAAGGCAGGCGGAGAGGTCATTTTGATTATAGATCACTGAAATGATGAAGAAAATGTACGGCAGTCCATTTAATCTCCACGTAAACCCATCTTCATCACCTCCTCCTCCACCTGATTCAGCAGCAGGAGCCCCTCGGGGTCCAGGCTCTGTCCATGGTGCTGAAAGGGGCCTCACAGGTTTAGTGTTCAGTCCCAGCCGGCTGATCACGCACTGTCTCATATGGAGCCACGGCCACGGTGAGACTGCAGGAATGAGTGTCTTTGCTCACCCCTCGATCACCCTATTACTGTAATTTATTAAAGCAGGACTTTGCCGATTTTACACATCAAATCCAGTTTATGGGACACAGAGGGGCGGGGACTGGACCTTTTCACACGAATACGACTTAGAAACAGGGGCAGCCATGGTGGACTACAAACAGCGAACGGCACAGTGTAGTTTTGGATGAATGAATGTCTTTATCCAGTCTTGAACTAGTCTTTGATCTGAATTTCTCAGACATTGTCCGGCATTAAAACACCAACACTAATGCACAGGATACGACCATTTCATACTCTTGTGATTAAAAAAATGAACTTTTTCCAATGAGGCCTGTGTGTTGTCCTCCCAAATGCAACAAGTTGTTGTGAATCCAACATGATGTCATATGGAAACGCTCTAAGGCTTTGTTGACAGGAGGAGATGTGTAAAAACAATTATAATTAAAAAAACAGATGTGGTTTAATTGTTCAGTTAAGAAGCGGAATCCTCCCTCTGGTAACTGAGGTTGGGAGATTAAAAAACATGGAGGAACAGGGGAGGATTTGGGAGATGCAGAGAGCAGACTCAAATTTCCTTACGTATTGTAGCCACTATGATGATTTAAAAGCACACATCTTTGATGAAACGTTCTTCATATCATGTGAAATTCAACCTTTTGGACTATAACCTGACATCAGACCTGAACACTGGAAGTAGTTTTGTTTAAGTTCCTCTGCTTTTATAATGCAATAAACAATTATATTAAAAATCAAACAATCAATCAACCTCTATTTCCCCTCTGATCTTCACTTTCCTTTCATTACTTTGCCCTCTTTGCTTTATATTCTTTCTGTAGGACAGCAACCTGTTGTAAAACAGAATTTACCTTTTGAACAGGCCCAAAAACATTGCTTTTTAAAAAATTCCTGCCTAAACCTTTGTGATCTTAAAATTCTCATTTTCCTTGGATTTCCACAGCATCCTTTAAATAGAAATTGCAGATCATTGCATAGCGCTGCCATTTTCCAAATATGAAATATTTGAAGATTTTGTGAGGGTTTTTTTTTTTTTAAGTGAACAGCGTTTCTGGGTGAAGGTATTGTGAACTGGGAGAGAATGAGAAAGAGCGAGACGGTTACAAGGCATTTGGAATATTTCCTCCATTTGTATACAATGGGAAATGTTGGAAACATTAAAAAGTTAGAAATGTGTCTACATAAATTTGAATCTTTTGAATATTTGCAGAATGTCCCAAAGTGAAAGTGATGTGGATCCTCCTTTACTGGAGCTTTAAAGCTGAGCTGTCCATGGTTCTGTATACTAACAGACATGGAGGTTTACTTTCTCGAGTTGACTTGATGTGTTGTCTAATGGTGTTTTGACCATATGTACTATGCATGATGAGCCCAAGGCCATTTTCCCCGAGGATAAAGTCTATCAAATCATATGATAATCTTGGATAATTAAATTCCCTTTCTAGAATAGAAGGGCATTAATTTGTCTAAAGTTTAAACTAAATCTGACTCTGATAATATATTGGAATGTGGGAGATAAATATTAATTAAGAATAATAAAGCTTTTGTATACAATCTCTGAAACAGTTCTTGTCTTCCTGCGGTCTACATATGAAAACAAACAAACATACTAATATGCACCCATGGTCACAGGATAGACAAAGAGATAAACACAGTCATAAAACATACAAGGCTAATTAAATCCTATATATTTTTAACCTCTTAAATCAGATAAACACTCCATAAACATTGGAGATTTATTTTATATTGTAATGGAAAGCTGTGTGTATGTTCCCTAAGATACCAAAAATCAGGAGATGTTAATTATTATCCACCAAACTTCTCACCAAAGTGATGACAATAGATGCCATTAGCAAGATTAAACTCACATATCACCATGAATTCTGGGCAATTCTGCATAAAATGATATCCAATACCTGCAAAACAAAAAGAAAGTCACAGGAAATTTAAAAAAAATGTCCAGTGTAAATAAACCAGAGGTCTTTACCATTGAGTCAACTCAATATAATAATAGTTATTACTTCTTACATACAAGTTCTTTGAGTGATATTTCAGTGTAGTTTATCAGTTATACAGAGAATGAACGGTGGATTGGCAGAGAAGCAAAAGAAGATTCTACTTTGGTGATGGCATATGAAAGAATTGACTGTAGAGAATATAGTATGGCCGTATTATAGTGTATAGTACGGTATAGCATGGCACATTGAGTAGAGTTGATCACTGTGAATATTTATTTACTGTTGACCTGAATGAAAAGAGATGTCCTGATCATACCCAGAGCTTCATCAGAGTGGACACATTCCAGTTACCGCCCTCTCACTCAACAGGGATCCCTTCGCTTCACTTTGTCAGCCGACTGTTTACTCTCAGGCTTACTCTGATCATTCTCACATTCTGTGGTGTGTGCAGGTTCAGAACGCGGAGTTCAATGAATGAAGGGGAAACAGAACAGTGGGTGTGGGTAGGTAGTGGGTGGAGTTTTTACACGGGTTCAACATCTCCAAACTCAGGGATTAGCAAACACAATAATGGGGCACCACTAACCCCTTATCCAGATTATAAAATGCATACTATTGCCTATTTGGTATTGTCCAGTTGAATGGTGAGTGAATATAGCAATAGAACACTATTGAATGTACAGTGAAAGTCAAACTATGACATTTTGAACTGCCCCTAAAATTCTCTCTGTTCTACTTTTTTTTCAGATTTCCCAAGCTTGTTGGAAAATGTGGGCTTTTCACTTAGGCGCTTACTCACTGGTACTTATTTGTCATTATCTCTAATATCAACATCACATCATCAATCACAGACTTTGTTTTCGTCAGAAATACTGCATCTATGTTTTACTTTAAAAGCATAGGTGACACTTTACACCTTGTCTTAATTGCATTTATTGATACTAACCATCCAATTCCATCAGCCCTGTATCCTACTGACATCCATCACGTCTCCTGCACCATCTCTGAGGCCAACCCCACCTCTCCGGCTCCATGGGGAAAACCTCATAAATACAATTTTAAAGCAACCTTTAAAGTCTGAGTTCAATGATATTACTTAGGATTAAGATGCTTAATGTGCATAGGCATATCAATCATAGCGATGCTGTGGTAAGAGTGAATCAATTACAATTTAATTACAGAATTTGTAGCCGTTTCCAAACTTTTTGGTTCTAGGAACACAAGGATCTCATCATTCCTAAAATTTAGGCATATTCGTTTTCTAGATATGTGTACAGCCCCTTTGCTAGTACGTAAAAGCAGATATTCTGATAATAGATGTTTTGTATGCCCATTATTAATGACATTTTTTTGTTATACTTACGATTCATGAGCACTGTGGAGGCTGTCAGATTTTTCTCTCTGAAAAACATTGACACAATGGCATGTGTAATTACAGGCTAATGATTCATGATGTTTCACAGTGTATCACCCCACCCCCATCCCACCCCTCCCTCACACTCCTACACAGCTATCATCTGTTGTTCATTCAGAAATCCCTCGTTCACTCTCCCCCACTGCCCATTCCACATGAGCTACAAGGGGTTCGCTGTCCATGGTTCTGAAAGCCCCAACCAAATAACCCTTCACCCTTAACTTTTCATGAAGAGCAGACTGTTTGTCTATCTGTCTGTCTATCCATTCTTTTAGCTATCTATCTATCCATCCATCTCTATCTATCCTGACTTTAGCACTGCAATGTCGTAGGCTCATGCGGATGGGGGCGTAAACTTGATGATAAAGGCTAAGGTGGAAATATACGAAAAGGTTGCAAATTCCGAGTGGGTGTCTTGAACACAGCTCGCTGCTGGCAGCGCTACAGCTGCTTTCATTTTTTTCACCCTGACTCCTCTCAGGTCAGTTTTGTTTCGTCCGTGAACGATTCGTTCTTTGTGAACAAATCATTATCATCAAGACTCGTTTTAAGCCAATGACACAATGTTTAGCTCCATTCACCAATTTACTCCTTCAGATCTTTTAAATCTCTCACTTGTTCTACGCAGTACACACCAGGGAACACCAGAGGTCCCCTGATATCTCTTTTCCTACAGCTAGGAGTTGAGTTCAGTTAGGAGCTGAGTGAACAATGAGATAGTTCCTCTACTTGCAGTGCTAAATTGCATTACTTGTTTAGACGTGCAAATTTTCAACCTAAATTGTTCCGCTCAGTATCCAAGAAACCAGGGCCCACTAAACGCAACTGACATCAGGGGAGCCATGTAGGGCAGAGTAAATAGTTTGCGAGAACTAAGAAACAAAATCAGTAAATTGGGAGTCTGTCTGCATTTCTACGAACGACTGAACTATGGAGGCTGGGAGAGGACATGCACTCGCCTATGTTTTGTTGAGATAAACATAATTTTCTATAGATCTAGAGAAAACAGAACATTTCCTGAAGATTGGCAGATGTTGAAGCCACATCCTAATCATTGGTAATATCTTCCTTGAACAATGGCAGGAGGGAATGAATATATTGATTAGTGTTACATTTATGTATCCTCTAGATCAGATACTAGTTTTATGATCTCACAGAGTCATTAAAGGTTTGATTAAAACATCAAGACAAAAGAAAATTCAAAGCAATAGACTATCGATAAAGTCTGTTCCTGTAAAAGTTTTTCAGATCAGTGTAGAAGAGCAAATATCACATAATGGCGTCAATTATGTCTGATTTCAAACTCTCAGCTTCAAGTCCATTATTATACTGTTATCTATGTCTGAGGCCATAAATTAATTTTTAAAAAATGAGTACAAAAACACAATCAAGGCATTTACTCATGCATTACACTCAAAAGGTCACTGTTTATAATCAGTCAGTGAATATGCTCTACAGGGAACCGATATGAATGTCAATGGTACAAAGTACTATCGTGAAGTATCACTATAGTACTGTAGTATGTTCTAGGAGACTGAACCTTAGGTGTAGATATATTTTTACTTAACAGTATGTCTAAAGAAGAGTCTACACTTTTACTTTACTTACTAAGTTTCTGAGATTGTATGTATTGTATGTATTCTAAAATCAGACATGTTTTCAATCTGCAGACTGGGAGACATAAGAGTGAAAACAAAATTGTGATGCTTGCTGTGATGTTGGTAAAAATTCCAACATCTGTACTCTGAGTTGATTTTCATTGAGTTCTTCCTGTTTGTGATAGATTGACTGTAAGTAAATTTGAAGTTTAAACAGAACACTACAAAGAGGAATTGAAGATAAGATCCATATTTATCTTTAAAGACACGTAAAGTAGTTAGTTCACATGGAGACCATCACAGGCTAGAAATGACACTGTAAGAACAAAAAATTGTTTTATTTTCACGTTCGATACTTTAGCACAGTTGTTTTCCAAAAAGAAAAGCTTCAGCAGTTGAACTGCTTTTACTTAAGTATGTTGGGTGAATTATACTTGTAACTAAGTCATTTCAAAATGAGATATCTATCGTTTTACTCAAGTATAGTTTGAGGTATCGTTTTTTGTTTTTTTTTGCCGAACCGATTCAAAAGCATCGAATCAGTGAAAACCATCTAAGAGTTCCAGCTCTGCCTCCACTCTCGCGATAAAGCGGCGGATCGGTTTGACGCGCAGTCGAGGTTGCAGCAGGCAGAGGGAGACGCTGGAAGGTAAAGCAGGGAGGCAGCATCATGGCGGACAGAGACAGTGGCAGTGACCACGGAGGGCCCACCGCAGGCCCCGGCTCGCTGCCCCCGGGCGCGATGGGCGCCATGTCCCGGCTGCAGCACGACACCGAGGAGCTCGCCTCCAAGCGCGTCGACATCCAGAACAAACGCTTCTACCTTGACGTGAAGCAGAATGTTAAAGGCCGCTTCCTAAAGATAGCCGAGGTCGGGGCTGGGGGAAACAAGAGCCGCCTCACTCTCTCTATGTCGGTGGCTGTGGAGTTCCGCGATTATCTCGGGGACTTTATCGAACATTACGCCCAACTGGGCCCCAGCAACCCGGACATAGTGCAGGATGAGCCCCGACGGGCGCTCAAGAGCGAATTCCTGGTGCGGGAGAATCGGAAATATTACATGGATCTGAAAGAGAACCAGAGGGGGCGGTTCCTGAGGATCCGACAGACCGTTAATCGGGGGCCCGGATTGGGAAGCGCACAAGGCCAGACCATCGCTCTGCCGGCGCAGGGTCTCATCGAGTTCCGCGACGCTTTGGCCAAACTCATCGACGACTACGGCGTGGACGAGGAGCCGGCGGAGCTCCCGGAGGGCACGTCGCTCACGGTCGACAACAAGCGCTTCTTCTTCGACGTGGGCTCCAACAAGTACGGCGTGTTCATGCGTGTCAGCGAGGTGAAGCCTACGTATCGGAACTCCATCACAGTTCCGTGCAAAGTCTGGTCGAAATTCGGCAACACCTTCTGCAAATACGCGGAGGAGATGAGGAAGATCCAGGAGAGGAGTAGAGAGAAGCGGGCCTCCGAACTGCTACCTGAGGGCCCGCACGGCGGAGACGACGACGGCGACGACGACTGACGTGGATTTTTTTTTTTTGGTTGGGGAGGGGGAGGGGGGCAACCGAGACGAAAACTGAACTCTGAGAGAAAACCAACCAGACTTTGAAGTGTAAAATAGAAAGAGAAATTCCAAGGGAATCACCCCACACACACAACCTCCACAGACAAGACAGCTCCTCTGCTGTCTCCTCGCTCATTTGACTGGATGTCACCCCACTTACCACCCGTGTAACAGTAAGCCGCTGCTATCAGAGATGAACTGTAAGATATGAACTGTTTCCTACTTGATTTAAATGACAATGAACAGAGTGTTTATATCTCTGTCAAATGACAGATTTTGCACACATCAAAGCTATTTCGAAAAAGAAGTTTAAATGTTTTCAAACTGGTAATACGATAAGATTTAATCTAAAACAAAAATATCCAGAGGTCTATTGTATGAAATGACGGTCTTCATGTAGAACCAATATTTGACATCAGCACAAAGAGAATATATTATGGACTTTATGAAACCAAAATCTGATACCAGATGTATAGTTTATTGTAAAGGTACGCAGAATAAATATGAAAGCGCTCTAAAAGTGTATGAATTGCAAAACGCAGCACTACAGGCCTGTAAACACCTGTCCGCATGCGTGTAGGCTCATGTTTTGAAAAGACGTTTGGCAAAGTAGGCTATGTAGTCTTTAATTTGACCGAAACCATAGTAGGCTAACGTGAGCATTTCTATCACGCCATTACGGAAAGGCTGAAACTCCAGCGTGGACAGCCAATTTTGTGCGCCTCAAACAAATGGGATAAATGTATCTCCAAGCTACTATATTGAATATCAGCCCTCTTGCACCATGTCCATATAAATGAAAAAAAGTGCTAACTTAGATGTACTAATTATGATTTTGTGAATCAGCTGTAAAAAAAACCTTATTAAGGTGCCCACGTTTTCTGTGGGTGAAGTTTTTCTTTGTTACTTTGTTGTTTTTCCTCTGGGGGGTGGGGGGATGCTAAAGGATGAGGTCCACTTGTAGGAGCGCAAGGCGCAAGAAAAAAAAAAGTAGAAGCGTTAGCGCGGCGAGGCAACGCATCCTCTCTGACGTCATTACGACCCGTGCCTTATACACTCCACTCGTTTACGTGTTCTCACGTGGATGGTCTGTGACCTCGACCGCTGTATGTTTTCATTTATGAGTGCTGTTATGTAGGCATGTATATATTTATATATGTACATACAAACATACACACACTCGCCAGGTCTGCGGGATTTGCACCCTGCTGGTGCGTGGAGCAAGAGGGGGCAACACCAAAAGTTAGCTGGAACAGTTGTTGGGAGCAGTGAGAGTGGTAGCGGACAGAAAGATGAAGTTTTGCTATTCATGTCTGAGAGTCAGTGCCCCAATGTTGTATTGTACCCAGGAGCCCAGAATCCCTAGCAGCACCCCTGGCTGTGTGGCTCCCCACAGAACAGAGCTGTGTCCCCCTGGAAAAGGGCAACGACCCGGGACACAGCTGTAGCTTCTGCGCCAGCACCGTGGAGATTAATGTGGAGATGTTCCGAGTGGCTCTGCATGCTGTAAACCCTGCAATGCTAAAAACGTAACTACTATAAACAAAACCCGGAGTGGCTGGATGAGGCTAATCGTCAGAATCGAGATGGATGTTGTAAAAGAGCAGTCAGCCAGCCAGCCAGGCAGACCGGTCGGCCGGCTGGTCCCATGCAGCCAGGTGGATGCGGAGGCCTGTTAGTGCAGGGCCAAGGCAGTGTCTATCTCTTTATGGTGCTACAGTCCCTGGACCACTCCTCTGGGGCCTCGCCGCTCATAATATGTCACTTTTGCATTATTGTTACTCTGACGCTTGTATTTTCTCCACGTTACATTGTCCAAATCAATGTCGGGTTCGCCCCTCCTGGGCAGAGAGGAACCCGCTGACTAGTGTAGGACATTTCATATTAGTGTGCAATATTGTGTACGTGCCAATGATGGCATTGTATCACGTGTATAGACTATTAAAAGAGGAAAAAATGTACAGGCTATGTGATCAGTAGATGTGTGGAAGCATGACAATGAGGTTGATGAATCTGCATTATATTACCGAAATGTGAAGTCTTTCTTCTGCAGCACTTGATCTAAAGTGAAAAAAAGTCCAATTAGTAGTGAGGTATTTTCCTGTCACGTTGTGTAAACCAGTAGGCTGCCTCGTCTATCAGTGCGCGTAGACTAGTTTGGGTGTTTTACGTCCCCTCGTGGAGTCACCCCAGAGCAAAACCCTCTCCCTTCTTCTTCCTCCTCCACACACAACGCAGATAGACAAGATCCTCTAACTGGCTCTAATGTCAGCCCCACTGCAGTGGCCTATGCCGAAGTTGAATAGTATCTTGGGTCCAGGGCGGCTGACACACACACACACACAGACACACACACAGTCTACCCCTGTCGCGGCCTCTTGTTGCTATTTGAGAGTTTGGGAGGCCCCTAAAGTATTCTGATTAGTGTCTAGAGCTGCACAAGGCCTCCTGTCTTTTGAAGCCAGAAAACTGCGTGTTTGGAGCCTGTGCGCGACCTCTTGATTCGCATGGGACGTCTGATCGCCAAACAGGTGAACGACTGAGATTGGGCTTGTGTGGTTTTTTATTGGAGCGTGGAGATAGCAATCAGCTGCAGCAGATTCAAAGGACAGAGGAGTTTGTTGTGGACAGGCGCTGATCTCAGTCTGCTCCTCTTTCCCAGCTCTCACTCAAACCCATTAGCGAAGTATAAAAACCTGTCGGAATGTTGGGTAGATTCTCACAAACACTCATCGTCCATTCCCTCTTTTTGACCCCATCGACCTCTAGGCTTTCGTTAAAGTGATAATCCTTAGTTTGTTTTTTCCTCTCACAACTGATATCTACCAGTAGTAGGGGGTTATAACAGCAAGTTTGTGAACAACCACTCTTATAATTCCGTGCGAACTGCCACAGCGAGGTGATGTCACTTCTTGACATTTATTTTTCTTGCATCCACGTTTTCTCTTTCCCTGTCATTGTCCTTTTTATGTTTGTTTACCCATAGCTGGATCAGCTACCCCTCCTCAAGCGTTAGTAAAAATCAACAACGTTGTCATGTGACACAGGCCTGCCTGCATCATTTTCCCGGGAATGTCAGGTCAGACATGATTTATTATAATCCTATACGTAGGTGCGAGTGAAAACTAAAAAACACTTTTACGACAAAAACGCCATAGAATATTGGTGCTAAATTTAGATATATTTTTTTTATGGGAAGTTAAGGATTATCACTTTAAAGCGTTTAACAATCAATATGCCCCGAGTGGTTTGTTGTCAAAGCTGTCAGCTTTACGTAATGCAGGATGGTGCAGACATCGTGTCAGAGTGGTGCGCCGCCCAGCAGGCATGAAGGGGAAGGACAGCGAAGCTTTAGAGGCCTCAGCTGGATTACAGATGTTAATATCACAGTTCAAGCCAAGGCAAGGCTAAAATAGAATTACCCCAAAGCGCACCTAGGTTAAAATGGTGTCAGAATTTCCTGTTGGATTCTGGGAAAATGTTCTCGAAAATCTGTTTTGTTCCCCACGTCTGCCTCAGTGTTTGTGAAAGGCCCAATGAAGCCTGGCACTGCACTGTAGGAGCTTAGTAATAGCAGCCTATCATGACCTACTGACCAGGCTGTTTTGGAGAAGAACAGAAACTAGGACTAGAATATGTCTTATTAAGTTTCCTGTATAAAACCCATATCCATTTAACACACATACAAGCCACCTATGACTGTGCCCAGCAAAGCACATTCAGAGGTCAATGAGTCGAACCTCAATCTGGGCTCTGTTGTGCTTCAGCACTTATTCCTAAAGTGTTCTAGCTTTAGCTTAATTGAATTTAGGCCTTCTGAAGGATTATGCTATATGAAGACTGGAAATGCAAGACTTCCTTTCTAACATTTTCTCTTGATTTAATGGCCAAATATCTTGGGAGCCTGAACCTGCTTATAGAGTTCACATTCTCTGAAATGCACTTTAAAAAAAAAGTTGAAAAGATGTGTTGTTTTGTTACAGATCCTAATCACCGGGTGCTACTGGGTTGGTTCGGATTTTCTTGCTGACTGAAGGCCAAATTATACTTTAACAGTTGCGGACATGAACAGCAGTGGGTAGGACCGTGTCCACTCGTGCAAGTACTTATACTACATTTTGGTGTCTGCTTGATGGGCAAGCCCCTCGCAGCTCCCGATATCCAGTGCGAGCTTGTAAAAAAAAGCCCGAGCCAACCATTTATTTGCTCGTAAACACATTTGGGCAATTTACAATTTCCACTTCCCCCAACGGTGCTCCGGTGCTCTGAGTTTTGCCTTTATCGACCACTGGAGCACAGGGAGGAAAGAATGTGCCAGAAAGACATTGTGGAAAATGCTGACCAACATCGCCACTTTTACCCTTTTTTTGGTAACTTCTGCCTGCACATATTTCTATCCCATCCCACAATCTTGTAGGAGGTGCGAACAAGTGGACAAATATTGGGCAGTGCACAAACACTGCCTGATGTAACCATCGGACGAAATTTATGTCACGTGAACTCGCGGTTATGCGGACATGTTAAGTATACTTTGGCCTTGAGTCGTCGTGGTGAAACGTGGCTTGTCACGGCTCAGTTTGAGTATCAAAGGAAGGGACGGGGGTAATTTCACTGAGAAGCGACGTCTCAGTTTAGGAGAGTGACCTTGCAGCCATGTTGTAACCACATTACATAGTCATCCATATCTGGGACGGAAATGCAAAATGGTGGGCACATGGGTTTTTTTTGTGTCTTTTTCGGTCAAGCCATGTGCTGTTATGAGTGGCTTCTGTTCCGTTCACTTTGATTTCTTAAGCTGTGGAAGCCATTGTAAGAATTCGCCAGTGTTGCATGTATTCAGAACCGGATAATTCCTTTCAAAATAAAAGCCAGATTAAGTTGCAGTAGGTACTTGTTGCTTTGATTTGTACGATGGCTCCACTTGTCGGTGCTTCGTCTGTTTCTTCCTCCTGTCTCGCATGGACAGAGAGATTATTCTTGTTGCAGCCATGCGCTCATGGCTTATAATGGCAAACTTTAATGAATTAAACAAGGTTAGTGGCAACCTGCCTCCATCGAACTGTAAAAGAGCTTAAACCCGACTGAACTTCCACGAGGTGTTCCAGAAAACCAAATCTGCTCCGTTTCTGGTTTTAGTGTTGTAGTCTCTCATTGGCCATTCAGAGTTCCTGGTTAATCACAGAGCCAATCGCAGCCTCTGGTCAAAGCCAAGCACTATATGACTCATCACAAACCACTGACAGAGGGGCTTATTCTGCATGTCTTCTGTTTGCACACAACTAGGGTCCATCGTGTTCGCAGATTGTATAGGCTACTGTTGTGTATAATTCTAAAGACGTTCTTTAAGATGTTTTAAGGATGCTGGGAAATGGATCCTGGATTTTAAGGGGTGGGGGTCAATGCACAATGAACATATCCCATGTCACCGTTTGGTCTAAAATCCCTTTATCATCCCCATATGAGATGATATGTTGTATCTTTCAAAAATATTTTATCTGTGGTGTGTGTGTGTGTGTATATAATATATATATATATGGTTTGTTATATATGATGCTCCTCCTTTCAGAAAAATATAACATGTAAACAGGAAAAACATATTGCTGTTTTTTTCCTTTGTATTTTATACTTACAGAAAGCATTGAATAAAAATGGATAAATACTTGCACTTTAGATATATTAAGAAAATAAAAATCTGCATATTATTTTTGATAGGGATCTCACATTCAAAGAGTATAAATTACAGGCTTTGTGACTATTGCTGGACAGAGATGTATTGAGTTCTACTTATTGAAGTATATTTTGTCTGTGTCAGAAGGTTTACTAAAGTAAATTGCATGATAAAGTAGTGCTACACCAATATTGTTCTTTTTTTTAGTTGGTAAAATGTCTGAAAACTGTGATAACCCTCTTGTATCATGTTTAATCTCTCCTCACCCCTTCTCAAATATTTCTTACTGAAATATGGCCTTTCCTGACTACATGACGATGGTGCTTACTTTGGCTTTGACTCATCTCATACATCTCAACATCACCATAACTCGCGTCCTCACACTTCATGACTTTCTGTTATGTACTCTCACTACCTTATTAAATTTCCGTTGATGGCGAAAAGGTGTGCTGTTTTGTACATTGCTGTTTGTTTTAATGTTGAAGGAGCCTGTCGTCTGAAAAATGACTAATCGCGCAATAAAAAGTCATTCCACACATGCCTGTCTCTGAATATCAGTGAAAACAAAAAAAAAGGAATTTTAGCAGCCCTACCACTGCTGGTTCGATTTGTGATGGCCAGCAAAGGGTTCAAATGTAATTACACCAGCGACTCCTACTGGTAGGTCAGAGAAGGGCAGGGATAGCGTGAGCCGACCGCATGTTGCACCATCCCAGGGAAGTCTGACTGGCTGAGCGGTGTCATCACAAGGCATTCAGCTGCCTGAACTCCACCAAGTCAGCATGTTTACATGCACTCAATTCTTTGTGTTTTTGTCCTTACTACAACTAAGGCCAAAAATGCAATTCAGTTGGAAACCACTCTGAGTATTCTAGTGTTTCGGCCCATTTGCCCCCCATCTATTTATGGTGGACATTATGTTTCAAAATTACTGATTTAAAGCAACAGTTACTTTTTCAAAGCATGTCTTTGTAAAAATAAATTGTTGTTATTCTCATTCCCATGTCCTGATTGATAAAGTTAGTGTCCTGTGACAAATATGTCTCTTTAGCACCTCCTATTACTGAACTCTGATTTGCAAAAAAAACCAAAAAAGGTCAACGACTACCTGGATTGTCAGTCATGTTCGGGTAGACAGAATTGTAGAGGCGGGACTGGGGTGCATTGGGGTACATTATTTTAGGTAACTTGGAGAGTTTTTTAAATGTTAGGTTTTAACTTACCACATCTGTTGGTCCTGTGACCCGGTTGATAGGCCTCTTAGCACCAAGATGCTTCAAAAATGAGTTCAGAACTTTGTGAGTGACCCTGTTAACAAACAGACCATCGCAGCTGACAACGTAACCTGCTGGGTGGAAGTAATAACATTCTTTTAGTTATTATTGCCAAACACACGTGATTAAGCTTTCTATGTGTGGGTGCTTCACATTCACACATCAAAATGACTTACAAATTCAATCAAGAGCAACTTATTTGTATTGAAACATTACACAGAACTGCCTTCCATTTTATGTATTTTTTGTCTTTTTTTTACGTTTCATTACACAGTGTGAGGAAACAAAGTAATGCAATATGTTAAGTATTAATCTTGGTTATAATTACTATTTCAGTCATGCTAGATCAGCAAAGAAACCATACAAATTACTTTCTGGCAAATTTTATTTACGCAACAAAGTGTGATTTGTCAATGTGATCCAATATGTGTGGTTTTAATACACAAATAATAAATTCTAAGGAAATACAAAATTTAACTTGTATGTGATTTATCTTTTTGAGTAGAAAAACATACAGGCTGTTACATAGGTAATTTCTAAAGCCTCTAAGTAGTTCTTATAGAGTGCCAGTGTACCTTTTGGATTAGTATTGTGACGATTGATCTTCAGGTACAGGTAGGATACCAGATTCTGCTTCATTGTGGTCTCTTCATTGTGTTTTTCATTTTCTGTTGATAAAATACAGTATATAATTCATACATCTGTTTTTGAAAAGCAATGCATTGTTCAAGTTCTTACCTGAGGTTGAAATGGATCTCCCTTTTCAGATTCCCTCCCTGTTTGAGTGTCTGCAGTCTTATGTAGAAAGACATAGTGAATGTCTTGGGTGTTCAAAAAGCTCAAATCAATCAACAACACACATACACATTAAAGGAAGAAAAAATTTATAGAGACGATTATTGAGGTAGAAAAAAAAGTTTGACATTTTTTTATTTACGTTGTCGGCAATGTGCAAAAAAGTCAATAAAATAAGGAAAACACTTCTATCAAATCAAAAACTCCTCAGTCATCTTGACCAAAAAAGGGTTTAGATTGTCATCTGTGAGACAGAGGTCCTTTCAGTTCCTCTGAACTAAGACCTGACCTCGTAAGCAAAATATTTTCAGTTCATGAAACTCCCATGCGTCTCTGGTTTGTGCGTCACTTTG
Source organism: Brotula barbata (assembly GCA_900303265.1). NCBI lineage: Eukaryota > Metazoa > Chordata > Actinopteri > Ophidiiformes > Ophidiidae > Brotula > Brotula barbata. The sequence continues at coordinate 54,351 of OMNV01001797.1, forward strand.
TCATATATGTGAGTGGAAACGAGCAGAGTACTCATCAGACAGAGTGTTTTCAAATTTGAGCTGCATAGACCCTTATATGGAAAAAATCAAAATAAACAGTTTGTATTCTCATATTCTATCCTGTGTATAGTTGATACGCAATACTGGGGCAAGCTACTATAAAAATTAAATAGTTAACTACATTACAAGCTCTTGAGAGAATGTAGTTAAGTACAGTGACGATACTGTACTCCAAAAAGCAGGTTAGAAAAAAAAGGGGGAAAAAATTGTTACATCATTGCAAAAACTTTTTGTTTGATGCAATGTAGCACTGAGGTGCCCATTAAAGCAAAACTACAGGTGTTTTTCAGAACGTTTCTTGCGAGATGGTTGTCGGAAAATGTTTTCCCACACTCACATACAGCACCAGTGCATCAAGGTGCATGAAAGGTTGTAAGTCAAAAAGGTCAAATTTGCGACAAGTAATTGTAAGAAAAAAGAAGTGTTTTGAATTTTAATGATTTTTAATAAATCGAAGTGGGACTCTGTATATCTGGTGTGAAGCAGAAGCTCTTGTTAACTCGACACATGAGAAGTCTCTCAAAATTTCTGTCTGACAGACGGCTGTGTTTCGGTGAGAAAATGTTGCTCCCCACACCGAACAACCGCTCACATGCAGCGCTTGCAGGAAGACCAGTATTGTACCGAATGAAGAGCCTCTTCATTTTTGGTAAGTTCTGAAAAGCACTGACAGGTGAGGCAGCAGATGACTGCAGAAAGCTGTCCACCTCATCAATAACCCTCTCTTGCTGTTTGACGAAGTAAGTTGTGACAGCATCACTTTCACCGTTCACTTCCTCTTTGTCAACTAATTCAGCAGCATCTGGAAAACTGCTGTTTGGAAATTTCTGGAGCTCCTGCCTTAGACTGAAGATGATGTCATCTTTCTGCTCAGGTGGTATGTAGGACAGACGAAAAATGGGATGCAACACTGTTGCCATAAGATAGTTTTTACCAGAAAGGTAACTGAATCTCGTCTCTACACCTCTGAGGAGGGCATCCACTAATGGGGCACAGTTCTGGAGACAAGCCTGCTTCATGGTCTGCAGATTCTCAACAAGGATGGCAATTGTTGGCACCAAGATTCCCAGATATGCCATTTTGTCTGACTGGAGAACATCTAGAGCCTTGGACACTGGTGCCATAACCTGAAAAGAAAATTACACAGAAAGGAGCCAATGAAAAAGAGTTTGACCGCTGCACACTTAACAAGGAAGGCGATAAACGTGCCCAGAGTCAGGTCTGAAACATGAATACACACAGTAACAGAGCTGTTCTATTTACTGTTAAAAGTATCACTTACCATGACATATTCTTTGATGAACGTCATCTCTGACAACTTCAGCCGTGGAAGACTTAATCTGTCACAAACTTCATGAAGCTCCATTGGTTTCTCCACAATGCACGTTTTCAGGCACTCCATTGCATTATATGTGGAATTCCATTGCATCACATTTGGCAAAACCATTATGCATCCAAGGGTATCTTTGATGATGTCAGATGCTTTGGTGCTTTTTCTCTGCTTGTTCCACAAATTCTGACATTTTGCAAAAGTTGCTCTAGAAATCTTCTTAAAGGATGCGTTTGTTGCTGCTTCCTCCCCATCTTCAGTTACAACCAAGTGAAGTGTATAGGAGGCACAGCGCTGGTGGGCCGGAAAGAGGAAGTCATCCTCATGTTCTCTCTCATTGAGAATAGCAGTCACATCAATGAACTCAACCTCTTCTTTATCTTCCTCTTCCTTATCTTCCTCCTCCATGGCAAATACACCAATACCTGAAAGGTGGTAGTCATCCTCATTTTCAGTCTTATTATGAAAAGCAGTGGGAACAGCGAACTCTACCTCTTCTTCTTCATCATCCTCCCTGTGTTCCACATCTGCAGCAAAAATACTAAAAGCTTTAATAAAATTTGAGCCATTGTCTGTTGTGGTCAACAACACTTTGTTTTGGATTCCAAAGTCCTTATGGACACTATCAAGCATCTTTGCAAGAATGTCACGAATGTGCTTCCCCTTGATCCTGCGACAGGCTAAGATTGCTGAGGAGATGGAAAGTGTGACTGGATCTATCCAGTGTGCAGTCACTCCAACATAGCTCTTCTGATTTACAGACCACGCATTTGTGGTTGTGGCGACAAATTCTTGCTCGGACAGAGTTCGACACAAGTTTGTCTTCATGAAGGTGTGTTCCTCCTCTAGAGCTCTGACTAATGTCTGTCTGGACATTAACTGCCTTGAAGGTAAAAGTTCCCTGAATAACTCTTGGAATTCTGCGTGTTCAACAACACTGAGAGGATGAAGTCCCTGAATAACAAAATTCAGTATCAGTCTGTTGAACTTTGCCTGGGACATTGATGTCACATGGCTCATTAAATTAAATGGACTCGAAGTACTTGAGGAGGCCTCTTCACTACTAGATGTGGAAAGCTTCCTTTTCCTTTGCTGCATAATCCGTAGTTCCTCCATTTTACATGGATGTATCCTCTGAAAATATAGACAATTATGACAAAACAATACTGAGCTGATGTGAGCCACCTAGCTTACGTTCAAGCAATAAACGGTAAGATAGTCACCTGAATGTGCATCCTTAGATTAGTGTTAGAGGTCTTCGAGGTGGAGAGGGTTTTCATTTTTGGTTTGCACAGGTTACACTCAAATGTGTAAGTTTTCTCAGATGAGTATTTCAATGTCATGAATTTCGTCAAATATGGCCACGGCTCCTTGTCTCTGCATGGACCTTCCTCTCCAGGGTCTGTTTCTGACCTGCTGCTGCCTGCTGTGTCCGAATCCATCAGTACAGCCGGCGAGGAGGCATCCTCGCTTTTTATAGTAGGTAAAAAGGTAGACCGGCTGAACAGACAAACAGACCTGGAAGGTAGAACAACATGTCAAGGGGCTGGAATAAATCTGCTATGACTGTAATCAGTTGTATTCTTAAATCTTGGTGAATACTGCTGAAAAAGCAGCACTAGACATCAGATAACTAGTGTTGGGTGTTTTCAAGCTGTAATCCACTTATGGTTTAATTAGTAGTAGGGTTATGGCCAAGCTATTCTCTGATAAAGTAGTTTGCCCCGCTATAGGATCCTGAGACAAAGCTAATACAAGTAGAAATATTCAATGTTTGTGCTGTCTGTCTCTCAAAGCAAATGAAAAAAAAAAGGAAAATCCTCTTTAAACTAATTTTTTTAAACTAAGATTTTTTTCTGCTGTATAGTCTTTACATTGCAAATACAGAATAATTTAACAAAATCCATTCATGTGAACAGACTTCGTTCCTGTTTATACCAATGTCCCATCTGTTTCTGACCTGCTGTCTGCTCTGTCTGACGCCATCTGTACAGCTGTCATGGTGGCCTCCTCACCACTGGAAGAAGAAAGCTTCTTTTTTTGCTGTTGCATTATCTGTAGTTCCACCATTTTACCTGGATGCATTCTCTAAAATAGACACAATTATAAGAAAACACGAGCGAGTTGATTATAGCTGACAAGCTAGTTAGAAATTGTTCAGCATTAAAAGCGATGACTGATATCAACTACTCACCTGAATATGTGTCCTTAAATTTGTGCTAGACATTTTTGAAGTGGAGAGGGTTTTCATTTTTGGTTTGCACAGGTTACACTCAAATGTGTACGTTTTGTCAGTAGAGTATTTCAAAGTCATGAATTTTGATAAATAAGGCCATGGCTGCTGGGCCCTGCATGGGCCTTCCTCACCAGGGTCTGTTTCGGATGCCATCTGTACAGCTGATGAGGAGTCGTTCTCACTTTTTATAGATGGTAACAGAGTAGGCTGACAAAAAAGGCAGAGAGACCTGAAAGGCAGAAAAACAGGACAAAAGGCACAGAAACATTCAAACTGGCAATAAATGAGGGCAAAGTGATGCGTTTAATACACAGGAGCTGATAGGCAGCAGGTGAGCAAGTAAGTTGTTTTTCACTCAGAGCAAATAACCAGAACAATGTGTGAAAACGATGTTCAAAGAAACAAAAATCATTCTTTCTGCAGTGCTTTCTAAAACAATTACAATGTTTAATAAATTTTGGTAAACTGTATGTCATTGTTCCTTGTCCCTGCATGTGCCCTCCTCACCACTGTCTGTTTCTGACCTGCTGTCTGCCATGTCTGACTCCATCTGTACAGCTGGCCAGGAGGCCTCCTCAGTACTGGAGGATGAAAACTTCTTTTTTTGCTGTTGCAAACTCTGTAGTTCAGCCATCTTCCCTGGATGCATCCTCTGAAAATACAGACAATCAATAGAAAACAAGTTATCTTAGTTGTGTAACAAGCTACTTTGCTAGTTAGGTAACTTTAAGTAATGGAAAAGATGGCTGACATTAGCTACTCACTTGAATGTGTGTCCTTAAATTCGTGTTTGATGTTTTAGATGTGGAGAGTGTTTTCATTTTTGGCTTGCACAGGTTACACTCAAATGTGTACGTTTTGTCAGTCGAGTATTTCAAACTCATGTATTTCGATAAATATGGCCATGGCTCCTGGGCCCTGCACGGGGATTCCTCACCAGGGTCTGTGCCTGATGCCCTCTTTACCACTGATGAGGATTCATCTTCCTTCTTTATAGTTGGTAACGTGCTAGGCTGACAGAACAGACAAAGAGACCTGAAAGATAGAAAAGATGGTGAAAAGGCTGGGAAAGACACCGCTGCGTGGGTCACATGACAGAATAAAGAGGGGAAACTTGTGGGGATACTATGATTTTATTCTCTAACATTTTATGTTTTTTTCTCGTAATTTTACAACTTTTGTCTCATAATATTACACATTTATCTCAATACAATTCTACTATGATCTACATGCTAACTATGTTTATGCTACTTCAAAGGTTAAGATTTAATGTTTGCTCTGTTTTACTCTCACAGCAAATCAGCAGAACAATGTGAAAAACACCATTGAGATTGAGAATCTCCCTTTCTGCAGTGATTTATGACTTTGTATCGCTCTGTCCATTGCACCCACATTCTGACCTGCTGCTGACTGCTCCCTCTGACTCTCTCAGTAAAGCCTCTTCATTGCTGGAAGCTGAGAGTTTCTTTTTTTGCAGTAGCATTATCCGTAGCTCCTCCATTTGACCTGGATGCATCCTCTGAAATTACAGACAGTCATAAGAAAACCATCCATTAATCTTCCATTCATCAATATTTACAATTCTGAATCAAAAAGTGAAAAGCAAATTTCACAGCCCGTTTTTGAATAAGGTGTTATTGCCCATCTAGAGAAAAATAAATATGAACATATTTATTGACACAGAAAGTTTTTTATAACTGCTTTTTTTTTTATTATGGCTCCAGTTCTTTAATTTAAGTCTCAGTTTCAGTGTTTTCATTTCTCACACTCTCATAATAGCAATGAGTAAATAAAATAAAGCTCAGATAAAAAAGAATGAAATAATTTGCTTGTTCGCAGGTGGGAGGACAACATGATGGCCGTGAAATGTATATGTGATGTTTGCTTGTAAATACAAAAGATAAATAGGTTTATTTGTCATCTTACTCATAAGGAATTTAGAAAAGGGGTGTTGGACACATGTCCTCTCCACAAATAAAATCTACCAGCCCATTCTGAACCTCTTTATGTCTATAACTTAGATAAAGCTTCTACACATATTTTTATATTTGCCTATTTTTGCCATTATTTCCCTTAAAAAAACTCCTTTCTGGGTGTCGGATGCCTACTATCTAGGGACGAAATATGACATACATTTGCAGACGTTAAAATAATTTTTTGACAGGTTATTATGAAATTACTTTGAAAGGTTACCTACGTTATAATGGTTGTGCAAAACTTCCCAAAAATTAAAAACAAAACATTTCCGTATTTTGTTGACTTTATTGGCCCTTGTTGAGCTCATATTTTTGTTTCAGAATTGGAAATCCAACAAACAGCAGGTACAAGGACTGAAAACAATAGCAAGCTGATTTTAGCTGATTACCTCACTACATAGCTACTCAGCTAACGTTAGCTACTTACCTGTATGTGTGTCTTTAAATTAGTGTTAGACGTCTTGGAGGTGGAGAGTGTTTTCCTTTTCGGTTTGCACAGATTACACTCAAAAGTGTAGGTTTTGTCAGTAGCGTATTTCAAAGTGACGAATTTTGACAGATATGGCCATGGCTCCCTGTGCGCGCTCTCTAAAGCCATTAGTTCAGTTGTTTGGCTAGCTAGCTAACATCATTGACTGCAGGAAACTGTGACTTTATGGAGATGCGAAGCCGTTAATGCGACGTTTGCTAATCCCGCACCAGTCTGTAGTGTCTGGCAGTGGAAAACTGTCTATACGCAATATCAACAGCAAGGGAAAATATGTAGCGTTGTGATTTACGTTTACTTGGAATGCATTTCCCACAAAGCTACGGGACATGGCCGGAAACAGCAATGAATGCTGGGATATGCTTCGGAGCGTAAAGGCGTTCTAAAAAAACAAAAAAAAACAACTGTTGTCCGGCGGTGAGGATGCCTGATTAACGGCCCTCGTGTACGGAATATCGTATTTCTTTCTCTGTTTGTAAGAATATAACAATGTAATTGTACAAACAGGCTACACAACCGAAACTTACATCCTTACCAAAAATGTATCAACCTCCAGTATTTTTTTTGTTTTGTTTATTCCCGGGGACTCCTCCGAGCTGACTGTAGAGTTCCGGACTGCTCGATTTCTAGTCGGACTTAGTGAAGGATAAAAAATAATGCGCAAGATACACAAAATTATGTGTGAAAAAAGTTGAAGGAAATTGTACATAATTTCGAAAATAGCCGCGCAACTATTATGCTCCTGTTACTGACAGCGGCGCCGCTGCTTGTATCCCTGGACAGGCAGCACTTTGAAGTAATTAGAAACAGCTTTGTCCTGTCCACGTCCCTGACGTTGGCATGGTTGTCCTGTATTCAGCTCCTTTTAAATGAGGTTTTCCAACGAACCCAGGGCCCCCTGTTTCTGGACAGAAAAGATACAGAAGCCAAGATAGGATGTGCAAATTTTATGTTTAAGCTCTTAAACTATGACGTAACCTCTGATGTGTCTGGCTTCATACATTTCAATTCAAATTCTTGGGAAATGCCCAAATATATTAGAATACATTTTTTATCAAGTCATACTGAACACATTGAGAATGAATGAAGATTGATTTATGGGGAATTTTACTATTCTCGATTTTTTTTTTTTTTTTACCACAACTTCTGTTTTTTCTATGTGGTAAAATATTCAGTTGTCAACGGGCAACTTATGTTAAAAGTTACATTAAATTAAAGTCAACAAACCCTGGTTTGACTTAAAGTGTACTCAACGATTAACAAGTTCAACATAAACACTGAGGTGACCACCAATGGACCTATGCTCGTAAACTAACTTAATGCCTGACGGTAGAAAATATATACATTGGTGTGTTTTTGAGAAAATAAATGAGTTAAAAGCTAAGAAACTTATCACAGGAAAAAATGAAAAATTGCATGTCCTTTGTTTGGTTTCTTAAGAAAAAAAAAAAAACACCCCAAGGAATCAATAATTCAAATATTTGGAATCAACTCTAAATTTTGACCCTTTAGCTGTCATATGGCATGAATAATGTCACTGAAATCAGCAAACAGCTGTTTTATTCAGTAAATATGTCCTTTACATAGTATGAGCATCCCGTCAAAAACAGTTCAGATATACAAACAAAACAAAAACAAAGCCAATGCTGACATCAAAGTGCCAAAGTTGTCTTTTTTTTTCTTTTTTAAATAAAACGAGTATTTTCTCACGACCCTATATTACAGCACAGGCCTACCCTAGAACATTGGGAAACAAAGGTTAGCACAACAGCCAGAGTGACTATAAGGGGAGGTCTCCCTGTAAGAAAGCAGTTATTTACCCTAATACTTCAGTTTTATAAAACGGTACATTTTGGTCTGTACAAGGATCCTATCCAGAATTCCAGCTGTGATTCCAGTTTTCAGGCCTCCGATCCCGTCAGTCACGTGGGATTTTTCACATGCTGCAGATATCACAGCTCTGCTTAGGTCTACACACGTGTGCTGCATTGAGGCTGAGTGCGGGGACAAAAGCTCACTGATCTACAGTTGTGTCAAGATTATGCAAGCAGATTATGTAGCGAGATGGAAGGCGTGTATGCGCGTGTTGGGTTCATTTAAGGTGCTCACAAACAGTCGGTACCAGCACCCCTCCCACCGTGTCCTCACTTCTTCACAACACTGAGTCCTCCATGACAAACAGGTTCACCATGCTGATTTCCTCCATTTTTTGTTATTGGTTGACAGATGACTTCTTAGAAAACCAAACCAATGTCCTCTTTTCAGAAAACAACCCTCCTCCTCCTATTCACCCACATTCAGGATGTTCTCCTGCCTGTTTGGCTGATGGGATCATTCTGCTGCTGCCTTTCCATTATTGACCATTTTCTTTACATTTGTCCACTAAGCTGGAGCAGTCCTGCTGCTACGCTGGCTCGGGAATAATGGAAGTAACCGTGGGATGGTTAATGTTAAAAAGAGACCCATGTTACGGGAGAAGTAAACATAAATAATGTGCAGATTTTCTGTATTGGTGTTTATCTCAATGCTGAACAAGGATCCTGGTTAATCTTAAATCGAACAGAGGACGTTTGCCTTTGTTTTAAGATGCTTTTGAGAAATCCCAAGTCTGATTGTGATGAGTCATCCAGAATATTATGGGATTGTTTTTCTTCAGAAATGTTCAATAGCACCTTTGGATTGTGGACTACAAAACACGACCCTGCATTATTTATTTGATCCTGTTGCCTACATGTTCAGTCTCAATTGGATCCACTTGAAAGCATTCTGATCCATTCACGCACGCACACACTCTCACATTCACGCACACACCAGCCGTTCAGTTCATATCCCTCTCACCCACACTTAGCCGTTCTGCCTGTCATTTTAATCTCCAGAGACCCAACCATATATAATTACTGTATATATGATCTGTAGCACCATCAGCAGAGCAGTGACGGGGGGTAAAAATGCAATATGGCACAGTCAGTCACATTTCACCTTTCAGCTAGAAACAAACCCAAACACAATGCTTAAATTCATGTCAGTATTGCGGCAGCGGTAGCTTGAAGTGAGAGTTTCACCCTCCTTATCTCTTGACAACATTGTGCTGAGGTGCCCTTAAGTAAGGCACTCAACCTCCTTTTCGTCTGAGGGGGCGACTTTGTGTTGAATTGGCAAAGCCGTGTTTGTCATGGGCAGCACCTTCGTGTAGATCTAGGTTACTGTATGAACGTTAAGAAGCATGCTCAGCTAAAATCTTTCGGGGTGGGGAGGGGTAGTTAAATAAATAAATAAATACAATGTACATGACATGGCGCTTGATCCTTCTGAGAAGTTCTTTGCAAGCTGTGAGCATTCAAGAGTCAAGTTTTTCTGTAACACTGCTACACAAACCACACTCCACATTAGGTCCATACTAAAGCCCATGAATGGGTGGATGTGTTAAAAAAGTCCAAAATGCTACAGTAGTACCATCACCACCCCAGGATAATTCACTGCCCAACACCCAGACTGCAGGACGTGGAGGCAACAGTCTCCAGAGTCCAATCAGACCTGTGGGACATAAGCAGGCCTGAAGCAAATACTTTATAAAAATCTGCTTGTAACTAAAACACTTTTCAACAAAAGACAACTGCATCGCTCTTGCTATCGTTTAAAAATAATACTGATGATATTCTTATAAATAGTGATCACAGTTATGATCATTTCAATGTGCAATAATAAAAGTTGAAAGAACTGAGGTTGGCAGGGTCGATTGTTGGGTATCATAGGCAGGTTTTTCCTCTTCTTCATCTATTGCTCAGGGATGCAGATGTTTCATCAGGGAAGATGATCGTCATCGTTACCTCCTGAAGCTGCCCACCCGTTACTGTGGGAACAAGTATGAGTGTGCCGCGAAGCAGGGGCAGAGAGAGGAGTAACGGAGACCAAAACACAAAAACCAAACCAAAAACCTGGTTAGAACTTATAGGATCAAGAGAGTTTGGCGTGGAAGGTCGCTGCTTTGAGGGCCGTGGTCGCTGACCCTCCTCCACAGTTCTCCGCCTCAGCTCCTCGGTCCTGGAGCAGTGCATGCAGCAGCCTTTCCATTGAGACCGCCGTGAGCCTGACTGATGGACGGGGAGGACTGTGTCTTTCGGAGGTGGCCCTCGCGTCCTGCCAGGCCCCCCTCCACCAACAGGCCGCCCATCACGCTGGCCTCGATCTTCTCCAGGTCGTCCGTCTCCGCGCGGAGCTTGGCCTGCAGGAGGCTGATGTACGTCTCGTACCGACCCTTCTGCTCAAAGAGGACGGAGTTAGTATGAAAAAGAGTTGGGTTTGTTTAGGCTCAGAGACCAAAACATTGAGCTATCGGCTATAGTTGAGTTTTATCATAACTGAGTGTTGTTAAATGTTTCCTTCCCTGTGTCACTGATAAAGCTGACATATTTATATTTCATAACATCGCAACACATAAAATATGCACACCAAGACGATTTATGATTTCCACCTCTCATGCAGAAAAATGGAGAACTTGTTTGTAAAAGTCAGTCTATACCTCGTATGTGAGGTAGTGCTCTTTGAGGCGGTACTCCTCCCACTCTCTGCTCTTGGGGTCAGACGAGGGCGCGTTCTTCCGATGCTCCTCCAGCTCCAAGCTCATCTGTTTCAGCTTGCTCTCGTGACTCAGCAGCTGCTCCTCCTGAACCAATCACAGCCAAGATCCAATCAGATGCGAGAATAGAAATGAAAGAAAAATCACACAATACAATCAACAGGTTTTATTGATAACAGAATGAGCGAATTAACCTGCCAGTCACGTGTATATGTGTGTATGTGTGTGTGTGTGTACCTGGTTGAGTCTGGTAGACGACGATGGCAGGATGGGGCGACAGAATTTCTTCATAGATCCAATGGCAGCAGGGAAGGCTGGAGCAGAGAACAGTGCAGCCACCAGGTTTATCCTGAAGATCCAGGACATCATTTCCTCCTCACTCCTGAAGAACCACAAAGTTAGGACAAAGGGAGGTCAATAATGAGACAGAACAAAAGAAAATGTCTCCATTTTTATGCGAGTTATTTAATGTGACTCACGGGGCCTGCAGCAGGAACACTCTCCAGTCGGAGGTTTTCAGCTTCAGTACATTGGCTCTCTTGCTGTAGTCAGTGGCGCGGGTGGCTAATGCGTGGTGGATCCGCACTGCATTCTTCAGGTCCACCTCTGACAGGTCTGTGTCTGGCTTGTACTCATCCTGAATAAAAACAGGTAAAGTTATAAGTACATTTTAGATACAAGAGAGATTATTCCGTTCAGTCCATTAGTCATTTCCTCCCTTATGCATGTGAGGGAGGAGAAGTTTGTCCTTATATGAAACCTTCCAATGTATTATTATTATTAAGAAGAAGAATTTGTTCATTATGTAACTTTGAATGCATAAATCAGAGGTAGAAGCTGTAAAAAAAGATAGCACCTACAGATAAATAGTTTGCAGTGTTTTTGTTATTATAGCATAACACTTGGCTTTCCTGATTCTAAAAGTTTTTTGCATAACATGCAGTGAAGAATAAATAGGAACATCATTTTATAGCCATTCATTCAAAGGTCTACAGGCCTGTCAAGAGGGAAACATATAGCTTTTGTTACAACTAACAAAAGACATAACACTGACACAGCAAGTAAGAGTACTCATTTATCAAAACAAATATCAATTTCTTAAAAAATGCTCTCTTCACATATTGCCGAATGACCTCACATGTTCTCAGTGCAATCCTTCTACCAGCAGGGGGAGACAAACTTACTTTAGTGCAGCCATGCCTCATTTCCTCTCCTAATGCTCTCTCTATCTCACCCTCTCTCAAACACACACGCGCATACGGAAGAGCAGTTAGCTGCATCCAACATCGCTATCACTGCGGTGGTCGATGTGAGTTACTATGGAAACGGAGTGGAGGCTTAGACGTGGTACCTTCTGGAGATACAGGATCATCCCCTTCAGCACCGCATAGAACTTCTTCCAACCTCGGCGACCTCTTGGGGCTGAGAGAAACAAATAGAAATGGAAAAAAAGAATAATAAATGATAACAAGAGTAGAAGGGGGAAAGAAACGGGAAGAGGAAGAAACACAAGTGTGTGTGTGTGTACTGACTGCGTTTGCCGTCCATGTCAGCGTGGCTTTTACGGGTCAATACTCCATGTTTGTAAGTGACAGCATTGAGTAGGATGGGGATGGCAATGAAAGGGTTATTCCCATCCGTTACCCTGGCAACACGTTTACTCCCACCCTCACACTGTTCCTCCACCAACTCTGACAGACTCTTCCTCAGCTCCTCCTCCTCTCTGCACAGATTAAATGTATGTAAAATAAACAAACTTCTACAGAACTTGTTTACCCTTTAGATGAGCACATGATTCATACTCACACTGCCCACTCCAGCTTCTCATTCTTGATCGAGTTATACAAGACCTGTGGAGACGAGAGACAAAGACACTCGCAGGCTTTTCATTTGACGACAGAACAAGAACGTGAAGACAGTCCTCCAGGAGGAGATCAGTACCTTTAGTAAATCTTTGGGGAAATCTTTGCCATTGTTGAGGCCGTCTAGGTTACTAATAAACTGTTGACAAGACATCTTCTTCCCGATGTTCTACAGAGAGGACAAAAATGAGACAGAAAGACAGAGAAATTTTAAAAAAATGTTTAAAATGAAATTTTATCTTACAAAAACAGGAGAGGAGTTCAACATTATCCCTTATTTGAGTCCACCTTCATCTCCTCCAACCTGGGTGAAATTGTGTCCACTAGGTGGTAGCGTTAAGCTGTCAAGAGTTCTACTGTGGCCGTGTGGGTCTCGACAAGAGATCTGATATATCATGGTTACGTACCCTGTGTGAGGTTCACGTTCATGTCATTCTGACTGAAATCTACATGTTCTTCTATCAGACCTTGTAAGAGTTGTGTCTGGAGTTGGTGGAAAAGCAAAGAATCGGGTATATATGGAAGAGGAGCAAGGAGAAATGACTGCCGCATCATCAGGAGGCGTCCATGAATTGGAGTAAAAATTAAACACCAGCACCTCCGTCACGTGACCACTGGTATTTAAGGTGGACAGGACCTAAATTCTTAATCTATTGAGCTGTTATTGTTAGCATTTTATCATTAACAAACCACTTAAGAGTTAATCTCCTTGGGAACCGCCGATTTGATTTCATGTAATCCTCAATCAAAACAAATTCCACATCCTAAAGAAGGCAAAGAGTAAAATACAACATATACCTACATAAACAGCATATATCAGAATCTATGCTGTGTTCTTATATTTAATTACAAACAAAGGGATGGCAATTTGGACAGGCATCAATGAGCACAAAGGGCAGAGTTAGTGTTGTAAGTATACTTACCACCTGCAGGGGCAGAGGGAGACCGAGGGACCAGATATGTTAACGTGGAGAGTGGGGAGAATTTGAAAGGGAGCAAAAGCACAGAAAAGAGAGACAGAAGAAGGATTAGTTTGAGGAGGGGTAACCACTAAAAGTAGTATGATCAGAGATTATGGTGAGTTAAGGAGCGAGAGAGAGCAAAACACAGAACTAATACTGATCACACAGTGCTCCAGTTTAACAACACACGAGGAGAGAGGAAAGACAGAAACAGGTCAGAAAGTAGGACAGCAGGAGAGAGAGAGAGAGAGAGGGAGAGAGAGGAGAGAGAGGAGAGGAGAGGAAGAAAAAGAAATACACAGAATGTGAATGGAGATGTGCCATTTCTACAGTTAGTATGTTTTATGACACAAAAGTCAGTACACACATGTCCATGTAGATCAGTGTTGAGCAGCATTAGGGCGCAGGTTAATGTGTGGGCTCCATCTGCGAGGACACAATAGACAAGGATAAGGTCAACCAGATGTCATACTGCTCCTACTTACACACGTGTACACACACAGGCACGATTACAAGTCTACTTCATGCCCACAATCATCATTTTGCTGCTATTATATGTACCTTTGTCTTCATCATGACACTCTTCCTCATTGCCATCATCATCATCATCATCAGCCCCGTGATTCTCTCCTTCAGATGTGAGGGTCTGTGGGTTGCAGTGGCAGAAGCGTCTAGAGAAATGAACGAGGACCCTCTCCCTCTCCTGGGTCTCCCCCATCAGAGGGAAGGCTTTCAAGAAATTTCTGTCACACACAAACACAGCAGCAGGGCAAATATTTTACAAAGGCCACTGATGTATACTTTTCAACAACAGCACGTTTCTCTGAAAAGCACACGTCAGTTGTGCTAAGCTAAGCACCCTGGACTGAAGGCAGCAGTTTCTACAGAAACATGTCAGCTACACGGCACTGATGAGCTACGCCGCTGTCAGCTACAGCAGCTAAATGTACACAACACGACAGTTCCATTAGTACCAAGCCTGTGAAGAGGGGATGTGGAAAACAGACACATGCGTACTGCTGACTGTGCATTACCTCAGCGCTCGATCCAGAGACAGGCCAGAGAAATCGAAGAAACTCAGGTACTCTGATGCCACCAACTGGCTGAACTCGTTACTGCAGTGACAGAAAGAGAGAGGAACAGACAGAGAGGGAGAGAGAAACAGTCAGAGAGGGAGAGAGAAACAGACAGAGAGTGAGTTCATGTTTTCAGCATGAAGTGACTTGTGCATGTGTTTAGATTTCATTCATGATTGTATCCCTGAGGAGCTTATGTTTTTGCTTTGGTTTGTGTGTGTGTGTGTGTGTGTGTGTGTGCGTGCGTATGTGCGCTAATGTCTTTGTGACTTATTAGCAAAATTAATCGAAAAGTTTATTGCCTGATTTTTCTGAAATTCCTTGGGTTGTCTGCAGGCCAAGAAACAATATGCGAGATTATGGGAGAGGCAGATCAAGACCATAAAATTAGCTTTAAAGCATAACCCAGACTAACCATTCAGACTGCTTGTCCTGTATTAACATCATAATTTACAGCTGCTCTTTAGACAGAAACATGAACATAACCAAAAAGCATCAAAAGGTTTTGGAAAGGAAAAAAAAATACTGAGGAGCCGGATATTAAGAGTCTGGGGATAATCGTGGGTGGACGAAGATGCGTTCGACAAAAACGAGTGCGAGAGAGTAAGTTACACTTTTCAAAACAAATACATCAACTTTAATGGAAAACATCAGGCGTGTGTGTCCCATGACAGATGATCAATACGTGACATCTGGTTTGGATCTGGTGGTCAGAAATGCATTTTCAGAGAGGAGCTATATTTATCCACAAGTAGCCGGGCGCCAAGTAGAGCTCCAAATATGAAGCTAGCAGCATCACCCGGTAGAGACGATGCTGATTCAGTCAAGTGCGAGTTGGAATGTATCCTCAGCAGTCACGGACATCAATCCAGAATAGTTGTGCCATTGTTGAATTATCAACATCCGTCAATATATCCTTCACTAACAAAGACGCTGATAGAACTCAAGTTACTAATTATAAAAGCTAAATGTGTGTACGACACATAAACAGAGCATTGAGATATGAAAAAAAGGTTTTCTCTGTTTCTGGGGAGCTTACCATCCATCCATGACAGTGTGTGAATGTGTTGTGTGTGTGTGCTTACTTCTTGCCCAGGTGTCTGGCCACGTCACAGCGTTTGAAGCCCTCGAGGTGATAGAGGCGCTTGGCCAGCCTCTTGGCGGCCTCGGAGTCGGCTCGGCAGCCATTGGCCAGAGTGTCGGTGCTGCCGCGCTCCAAACGCTCCAGACTGCCCAAATCACACTCCTCTGAGTCTGACAGCACGTCTGTGAGGTTGGCATCGCTGGCGAGGAGGACAAAGACACACACACAGACACAAAAACACAAGCAGGTGTCCAGGTTAATGAATGTAGTGGAACACATGTCCATTGTTACACGCCGAGTCAAAACAAAGCAGTGAAACTGTCAATTGCTGAGCATAACACCCAATTACACAGACATATGTTGAGATACTGCAGTGATGAAATACGACAATGAGCAAGTTTGACTGCCACTTAATGAACTATTTTAACCCTTACATGTAGTTCAGGTCAAATCTGACCCAGTTCGACATTTTAGATGAGTAAAAACATTACAAAGTGATATTCTGACTAATGGTGTCTGGTGACTGATTTACTGGTGGCTCGCATTAATAACAGCAGGTTGACGAACAACCACTCCTATATATCTCAAATGCAACCATAGCAGTGAGGTGATGTCACTAATTGACAATCCCAAACAAATCACAGTGATACTGTCCCGAGCTTAACAGTGAGACAAAGTCACTTTCTCGTGTACCTGGATGCCTTCTTCTGGATGAGGCAGTTTCTAAACTGTGGAGACAGAACTTGTGCATCCACATTTGCTCCTTTCCTTGCATTTTCAGACATTGTATTTTTTGTCTGTTTACCCAAATTGGGTACCACTGGCTGGAGTACAACTTTGTAACACTTCGTCATACGTCATTAAAAGGCGATGGCAGGCTCCCTGCATAATTTTTCCACGACTGTCACGATTCATGAAAAATACTACACAGAGATGCGTGTGAAAACAGCTTTTACAATAAAAACCAAGAAATTTTGTGTTACACTTACTTTTGAGATCACTAAACTAAACTCAACTAAAATGAATAAAAGCTACACTTTCAAATTTCATATTTTTGAAAAGATACAGCTCCAAGCTTCTGTACATAGAAGAGGCTGTTCAGGACCTGTATTAACTGAAACAATTAAGGTCAGCGTTAATGTTACAAAGGATGTTATAAAGTAAGCCCACAGCTCAGGAAAGTCTACGCCTTGTTCACATTCAGAAAAAGTAAAAAATGCAAAATTAGAAGTGTGAAATTGTAATAATGTAAATTTCTTCGCCATAGAGGAGTGTTATGAAATCTAAGAATATTATCCCTCTGTTACTGCCCGAGTCCTGAAACGCTCTCCAGTCCAGTGGCCGTCTGCCAACCACTAACAAGAGGAAAAGACAAAGGAAGTCACGTGACCCTTAGGGATGACATCATCATTATTTAAGTGATGTCATAAGAGCTGACATCACTCATATGCTGTAACAGGAATGCAGCGATGAGTAAGACCTGACTCACTTCCAGAACCTGTTGGGAGGAACATTCCTGTATTGTCATGCTGCCAAATGATATCCCAGAGTGGAAGAAGCAGGCCTCCAATCTGACGCAGATTTTAAAGTCCAAAAATCTTAATTTCAAATTATAAATATAATTAGAAATGAAATAATATAAAATGAGCTTGTGACATTAAAATCTAAAAGGACGAGCAATGCCTTGTCCACCCTCAACAAATTCAACCAACGGGCAAGCAAATCTCTCTCTTATTGGCTATTAATATGCAGTTGTCTGTACAGGGTTTGTCCCTGCTGTCAATTGGTGTAACTGTGTGAATATAAAACAATGCACTCCATTGAGCCTTGCAGGAGTAATTAAAGTTAAGGAAATCATTTGCAGAAACGCGCAGCTTCCTTTGCCAAGGAATGTCTCGTAATCCCTACACGAATGTTGGACACTTGCAAGCATCAAAAGTCTCCTGTGTGAAACTTGATTAACAACACAATGGGATTGTGTAGAATCGCACTGGAACGTCTTGGGACCTTCTTAACATAACATCCATGCACTTTTCACACAGCTTGCAATGTTAGTGGAGCAGAATGTTACGCAACCAAAATATTAACCCATCTTACTCAACTCCATCCATCACAGATCAAACTGAAACAGCACGTAAAGTAACTGTTGACATGGGTTTGAGAAATAAGGCAAGGAAACGGTTTTGATGCTCTTTTGTCTCTTCTGAAGTGAATCAGGAGAATGGAAACGGTTCATGCGGCCTATTAATTAGTGCCTCTTTAGTTGTTTTTCTATGACTTCTGCCCTCCTGACTGAGATAATGAGGCAAATCCACTGTATTACATTCCCTGTATTCTTGGCACTGACGTTTATTTGGCTTTTTACTGGATTTTAAAGACTGTTGACTGCTTTCATTTTTTATGACAAGTTAAGAGCCGTAACATTAAGTGAAGCCTCGTCTCTGGGCTGAACAGAAATCTGTTCAAGGGACCACTTGTATGAACAGTTCACCTTTGTAGAGAGGTCACAAACTTTTTGGTTTGTGTACGTCAGCTCTTTTGCTGTGTAGAAAGTAGCCCAAATCTTAATGATCCATTTAATTAATTCATAACAAATTTGGGATCTAAGTGGAATGTCTTGAGAGCGTCGCCGTTTTACCCAAAGCTTTGGGTGCCATGAGATTTTTGAGGATGTAATTTTGTGCAGCAGCTTTGTTTACGTTTCTGCCCTCTTGTTGCCTCCTGGTGGGTGAAATGTTTTACCATCCAGACCGACATTACGACTGACGAAGTGAGAAAATTACAAACTCTGCTTGTGACTTAAATGTGGGCCAACATGAAAACCATAACTGCTGTCACAAGAAAACCACATGCAGACCAACATGATGTGAATTCTGGCAGTTTCCAGATTTACTAATCAAAGCTGCTACAGACTGGGGGGGAAATGTTCCCTTGTCCGCGGTTAATTTTTGTGAATAATGTAATGTTATGTAAATTTGACTTTTTATTTGGTGAATAAATAAAAGCAGCCTCCATACATCATGCTGCTCTCTGTGTTGCTGCTAATCAAACAACATTGACAAGCAAAATTACTGTAGTTTGGCTTCTGTTTTCTCGTAAAACAGTCGCCTTCAAGTTTAATCGGGAAAAAATTAACTCGGGTGTAACTTCCTCCATAGCCTCTGTTCGAACACGTCATCCAAATGACGCAGCAAAACGTGAATTATTACATACGCACGTCATCATTTGGGAATTTATGAGCGAACTGAAAACCAGGTTTGTCATTGTCGGTCCTCATAGTGTCCATTCAACCCTCATTTCCTGTGGCCCTGTCGGTCTCTGCGGATGATTCAGATGTTTCTTTGCATAATCTCATCAGGCCAATTGCATTAGGCTAACAATTCAATATGCTACGCAGCATCATCTAGTAGGATGGGCTGGTTACCATGGATACAACCAAAGCCAATTGTCCTGTGCCAGGAGAGGGGCACAAACTAATGTCTACAGTACACATGGTCTGTAAAGGATAATCATACGGGCAAAAAAATGCATGCAGAATCCGATCACGTGTGTTCACATCAACACACACACGTGCAGCACACACACACACACACGGACATAGAAAACAGAAAATGAGGTTGTGGTAAACCATTAACACAATACACAGCTCTGTATTTGCAGTGTGATTGCTTCTGCTTGCGCGGCCATATGAATTCACTGGACTCAAGAGAAACCTCATAAATCATTCAAGGATCATATCAGTCATGGGGATAAAATGATGCCCCGAACACACACATACACATACACACACACACTAAGGGAGAGAGGGACTGCCTGAAGTATTAAATATGGAATGCAGGCTCAGTGTAGTAAGATACTTGACCTTACCTACAGGCCAGGGGGAAGAGAGTAAGGCTGTTTGTCTGAAGTCACAATTCTTTAACCCCAGGCCACAAATATTCAGTCACACAATGAGTGTGTGAGACAAAGAGAGCGTGACAGTGCATGCCAGTGACTCACATCATAATCTCTTTAGTTGTGCACCACCCTCACCTCCACATACAAGGTGTGCCTGCATGCAAGGTGTGTGTGTGTGTGTGTGAGAGGGGGTGTCTTAGTGACATCTTCCATTAAATGGTTTTCAGAAGGGGGCCAATAAAATGTAGCACGGCTTTTTAAAAAATTTCTCTTCAACATACACACAGACACATTGATGGTTAGGTAATTGTCCACTGAGATTAAGTACACACACACACTGAGTTTGTTTCAGTATGTGCGCCACCATCTCCAGATCAGCTGCTGGGGCTTGTAGATCCACAAATGATGCAACATAAGACTTATGGATGTTTAACACACAACAAAGCCAAACCCCAGCACAGCGTTGACACTACAATACATCTTATTCAGCCTAACATTTACTGTTAACCGACAACAAACAACAGTCAATACGTCTGGTGTTTCTGGGTAATGTTGACAGTGACGGGTCATCACTTGAGGCCATGATGGATACGGAGTTGACTTGTATTGATTTTGAAAAGCTGCTGGTCACAGTCCAGACTCAGAGCTGACAGTGACACTAATGACCTCAGATCCTTTATTTACACTGTTCATTTACCTGCTGCAGGCTGGAATGATCTTATGTGTTGGACCTCTTCAGATCTTGTCATTTCTATTCTATTCCACCTCTATTGAAACCATTCATACATATACTGACAGTGACATAATGGACTTTTGTGGCCAATAATCCAATTAATGATCAATAAATTGGCAATATGAACTCATATAAGAGTAGCATGGTGTTACAGAAGAGTTTTTAGGGCCATTTTAACACAATACCCCTTCTGATAGGAATATGATAACAGTAACACTCCAATGCGTAAACTTACTTCACTATTTCCACTTTGCCACGCAGCATAACGTTAACGCTCCCACCCATTCAGGCGTAAAAACCACGGAAACTTCACAGGTTAGACAGAGAAAAAGCAGACTTACAGGAGCTGGAGTAAAAAGTCAAAGTGGACATCGTATTCTTCTTTCCACATCGTCTCTCCGATCTCTCAAATGTGTTGAAGACGCGCTGTGGTCCGACCGCCTCATCATCTAGCAGTCGGTAAAGTCTGCATCGGCCCGGTTTGTTTCGTCTTTCCAAGCAAATCTCCCTTCACCTCCAATCCAAATCGCGCATTTTTGCTGCCAGTTTGGGGCTCGAACGCGCGTCCTCTGCGTTATTCCGCCGCGGTGTCAACGGGCAGGGAAGTGAGCGTTTTTTCCTTGAAGTTTCTCGGACGCAGTGGAGAGGATGTTGGAGGCGGAGCGACCGACTGGAGAGCCGTTTTCCTGATGAATTAAATGTTCCTAGCGGTGGCTACACAATGGCTGTGTGTGTCCAGGCCAGCACACACACTTCCTCTGCGCCGAGCCAGCAGATCGCTTCGGTGTCTTCTGTCCTTTTTTCTGTGCATTCATTCATGATATGGCCTCAGTCCGACTTTCATATCGATGTGGCAGCAAACAAATAGCACGTTTGTGGGTTTTTGGTGGCTGGAAAGGATCTGAAACCAACTGCAAACTACACACAACACGAACGGAGGCCACCTTTGATGGAATGATTTGATTCCTGTGCTCTGATCTTTGGTCAGATAAGACAACAGAGCCACAGGATTCCACTTCACCAACCGGGACTTTGAATTAAAAACTCTGTTTGTAGATGTCCCATTTCCCTGGAGGAAACAGAGCTGCGAGAGGCCTTGGCCAGTAGTTTGAGTGAAGATCAGCCAGCGTGTTTCACTGCAGACAACACTACCAATGAGATTAAAACCAGATCAATTAGAGGCTGGCTCAAACTTCACACTTCATTTTATTTGAGGGATTTAACAAGCTCGATATTGGCATTTAAAAACTTTTTTGTTTTTCATTTCGTTTCCTTGTGTCATTGTAAAACAAAACCAAGATGGTTCTCCCGCTTAATGTCTGATAGTTTCACATCATTCAACGACTTAATGGCACACGCACACAGTTTTTTTAGGCCAGACTGACACATCCTTGCATGCTCACTTCACCTTCTAAATTCCTCCTTCCTCTTTCTCTTTGGTGGAAAACCGAGGAACAGAGGAGACGCCAGACAGAAACAGCAGCAGTGGGGTCGAAAGTGACAAATTTGGAGGACGAGTTTGTATATGAGAATAGAAACAACTCCCAGGAGAAACTTTGATCCATGGTTTCCATATTGTGTCAGGACAGAAAGCACCGTTCGCCTGGTGCCACGCTGCTTTTCACCAAAGCCTGCACACCATCAGGTCATGACAACAGCCATGACACCACAGAATTACCTTGACAATAACAACAATCAGCGCTGGGACCACAGTTTGCTCACCAACCAATCAGAAGCTGTTGACGTCACCCGTCATACTCCTGTTTGTGACCAACTTCAAACCACGATTCAAGGATGACCGCTGTCATTAACGTCTTCTTCTCATCAATCAACAGATTTACAACCTATGTGTGCCTCCTTCGAACTGTGATCATTGTCACAACTTCCTGGAATATTTAAACATCTGGACTGTAACTGAAGCCAGCTCATGTGTGGGTCGCGGACATGAACAATTTATCCCAGATTATAGCATCGCTTTGTTATGATGATCATCTCCAGCCAGCATCAACACGTACTAATGTCTTAATTGAAGGTGTCTATAATCTTAATATATGCAAATGATCTGTTTTAAAGATTATATAGACATCAAGAAATCTGAGAAAAAAACAGGATCGTCTCATGGGAGCCAAGCAGATGTATGACGCCTCTCTCCATCCTAAAGTGAATATTTGGATCTGAGCTCATGGTCACAGATGGTGTTTTGTAACTTGTAGCCATCCAGAAATATTGACGATTTATCAGGTCTGCAGGCTTTTGATTGGACACCTCAAGATCTATGTTGCTATCTCCTCAACGGTGCAAATACAGAATTATCAAATCCAGACGCACATTTATAAAATCCTGATTTAGAAAAAATCAAAAATTGCCAGCGTATTGCTTCAAAACTGTTTTAATAACAGATCATTACACAGTTCTCCCTTAAATGTAAAAATTACAGATTCTCATTTCATGATTAGAAATGTAATTTGAGCGGAGGCCATTATTTGTAACCACATAACAGTAATCTCATTATGTGTATTCTGTTATGCTGCAGCCCTGTGTAAAATATGGCCTGCAGTTCTCTCTCTCTCTCTCTCTCTGGTTGTCTATCTGTCTCTAAACACAGTGGTGCACAATGGACAATGGTGACCTCTTTTGGCCGGCTGGATGAGACTAATTGTGGTCAGGTGTGGGCTTGTGTATACTGTCTAGTAAAACACAGCTGCCTCATCTGACAGCCAGAGAATAACTTCCTGGTTTGCTGACTTACAATTTGTTACAGACACAAACAGGAAGAAAAAAATGGCAAAAAATCAGGCCCACAAGCCTTTTCTCGAGTCGGTTTCTGCTTTCACACATAGAGGACGAGCTGACTGACACCCCAGAGGAGAAGCCCCTGATAAGAAGAGGCTCATTCAGCCAAAACAGAGAAAAAGGCTGTGGGATGGATGTGTCATAAAACAGTCAAGCTATAAATAGACAGCGACAGGGATAAATCTGTTGGTGCTCAAATGATTCAGTCAGTGTGTGTGTGTGTGTGTGTGTGTGTGTGTGTGGTGACAGGGTGAAAAGAGAATTTGTGTAACTTGTATTGTAGCAGTGTGTGCACACGTGTGTATCTGTACGAGGATGTGTGTACGTGCTCATATCACTGCCTGCTTGAGAACTAGGAAAGGATAATCTGCAACGCAATAAAATAGCACAGGGTTTTATTCCCAGAGTGATATTCAGAAATATGTGCGTGTGTGTGTGAGAGAGAGAGCGAGAGAGAGAAATAAGGGATAGAGCCAGAAGGTGAAACTGACATGCGTGTCCCGTATCTCTGTGCTGCTGACTGTACTGTACTGTACTGCATTTCTGTTTGCACACACATGCCGCTGACCCGTGTGTGTTTTATGGCGTGAGTGCGTTCTGCCACTCGACAGTGTATATGAAAGAGATTAGTTTGCGCTGCAGAGCTGCTCTGATATGGAAACAACTGTGCCTGGCTTTTATCTGCTCTGCTTGGGCTTAGATCTGTTGAGCTCACTAGCATGGGGGAGGAACGCACACACGCATGGATACACATAGAAACACTTGTATGAATGCAAACCTGAAAACATAGACGTGTTCCTTTGCATATATACATTATGTTCTCAGGAAGACACGACCGTATTTGTTAGGTGTGTCACCTTGCTCTTGAGCATCTTCTTTATCTGTTCACATCACAGGTAGAAAACAACTCATAACGTTCAACTGGTTATCTCCACTATGTATGCTATGTGGCTATCAAAGGAGTAATCTGGTGGACACAGAGTGAGGGGGAGAGACAGACAGGTAGGCATGCACACAGACAGGCAGAGATGCTCTTTCATGGTGGTTGTAGCAGGTTCTATGGATTAAGGTTAAGCTTCAACCTCGATGACAGCTCCTGCAGGGCACTGTGGGATACAGCTCATGTAAAGTAACAATCTCTGACTGACTGACTAACTAACTGGACAAATGATCTGAGCGATTGACTAACTAATCTAGCACACCCTCGGTCCAACAGACAGGCTGTGATTTACTCATTACACTACTTAAAGCATTTTTTTTTGCATACTAAGAGACTGGCAGCCTCACTCGATATCCACAGAGTCCTCTGGTCTCAACTCCTTTGAAGTCAAGGACTGTACTCTGAACACCAAAATAACCTGAGTACACAGTATATGCACACTAGACATTATAGGATTACAACAACAAAAGCAACAAAGAGAAGCAGAGGTTCAAGCTCTGGCACTAAAATCAGTCACCAGGAGTCCAGATTTACAATACACCGATTCCTGCAGCAGTGCAACAGAGCAAAAACTGAAGAGATAGAAAATGGACCTTTGTGTCGTGCCGACTGTTTGCATGTGACCGTGAACCCACAGATGGACATTGGTCTACTGACAAATAATCTGTCCCCATTTTATATGTGTGCATCTCCCTAAAACGTGCTGCTATGGGCCAAACAAATGAGATCTCTTCCTGCACCGCGTCATGACAACAGGTACCTCTACGGATGGAGAACAGCTTTTTTCACAAAACACTCAAGCTACCAATCAACAGTTACACAATTACATACGTATACAGCATTTCCTGATGTCATTCACCAGCCGTAGTCCCAGGAGGTAAATAATGGAGTTATGATTCACAGAGTGTCCTCCCAGAGAAACAACAACCATTCCACACAACATTTGGACACACCGTTCCCAAGCTCCTCCACTGTTTTATCACTGGCTCTGGTAATAGGAAAACTGTAGAGCCTGTGACTGCAGAACAAAACCAATAAGTGATGGCAAGTCACATGGCACCAATACTGCTGAAAAAGAAGCTCAAACATTTCAGTGACAGAAAGGGTGAATAACAGGCAAGCAAACTGATCAACTGACCTACAACACCACTAAATGTCTGCCAAGTTGATGACCTCAGTGATTGACTGGCCATTTTTATCCGCTATGGTACAGCTGCCCTGCCTGTGGTGAAATAGACTAGTTGCTATGATGCCCGGGGTGCCAAATTGTGCCCCCGAACCAAATCTGCAGCTACCCACCGGGAAGAATGGAAGGAGGGAGAGGGGAGGAATGGAAGATAAGACATCACAGCGGGGGGAGAACAGTGGGGGAAATAAAAGTAGAAGGTGATACAAAGAATAAAGGAGGACGGAGCTATGGGGGACAGTAGATGAGATAACATCAGACAAAAGGAGGGAAAAGGAGGAGCCAGGGAGATGAGATGGAGCTCGAGAGAAAGAGGGAAAAACAGATGAGGCACAGGGCAAACATGTAAACATCATCACGGTCGAGATCGCTTGTGGATAACAGAAGTTTGGATGAAAACAGTCCCAGCAGATTCTCAGATTCCATTTATATCTTGGATTAATAATGGCTTCACTGTGACCCACATGTGTTGCGCAGATGCTATGAATTACAAAAAAAGGGCATTTTTATTATGGCCTCCTCTGTTTATTTTATGTGGCACTGGCATTTTCACAATGATATTACAATCAAATAAAGCCGAAAACAATTTATTTTGAAATGATGTATACTCCCCTCATAGATTCAGCTATGTTTTGGAAGAAAAAAGCAAGACATGAGCCATGATTTTAAAGAACAGAGGCTCGTGATTAAATAAATAATGTGGGTGACTTTTAAACCTGAACTATTCCTTTAAGACCAACTAGCACATGTATCCACTCTGGTTCTAAGGGCTCAAAATTCTGGAAAGCTTGTTCGCATAACGGAGAAATAATCTTTCATTCACACACACACGCATACACACGCACGCACGCACGCACGCACACACGCGCACTTAGACCCTGCTGGGCAGAGGAAAGCTGAAGACGATGATGTCATCGCATAAACAATAGCTCATTCAGCTTGGCGCTGGTGGTCAGGAAGCCGGTCC
>OMNV01001807.1:7400-22879 GCA_900303265.1 Brotula barbata
GGGGGGGGGGGAACTAAATATGCAGGCAATTCTGAATGAGGAAAACAGTTCAGGATTGTCTCTTCATACTTTGTACAGCTGATAATTCCTGATTATTTTGTATCACAAGGTCATTTCCTCATTACCATAAAATGTAATTGTTATCCACAGTGTGGACTTAATATGAAATTAGTGACCTCCAATTTTTTTTTGCTGCAGTACTGCATAATAACCACTTGGGGGTAGCGTAAGCCTAAATACTGAAAACAATGCTCAACTCTGTGAAATTGTTCAGTTGTTGGGTATGCTCCATGATGCTGCTTTCTGTGTCACATCAATTTATAACTGTAATTTATTACTGTTCTATAGTTACTTTCTTTCGTAGCATGTATTGTCAACATTTATCATATATATATAGTATTAGAACTGAGAAAAGAGTAATTCACAGAAACAATATCTGCTGCAAAGCTAATCAGTTATTGATATCTTGAAACATTAAAAGCGGTTTAAAGAATGAGAGCTAAACAGGTTCAGTATAGAGAGGAAGGAAGCAGTCCTTAAAGTCCTTCAATTCAATTAGACAGATAGTGTGTGATTCAGTGAGCATACCAAACTAAAAGCTGAAGGCGAATCTTGTTGAGTCAGTCTCTTATCAGGAGAGATATGGGAGCAGTGGACTGGTCCAGGGAAAAAAATCTGTGCCGTCACCTCTAATTAGACTATTACTGAACAGGGATAACCTTTTATCTGCTCCAGTGGAAGATGCAGGGAGCTCACTGTAAGATTATTTGTAGTTGTTGTGCGCTCAGTGCCTAATTTTGTAATCTGTCACACACATCGGTCATTCAGCAGGGTGAGCAATTTGCAAATGTGACCCTGAGACATGGTTTGTTGAATTCATGCATATTTTAAGAGTTTGGATGTCTGTTAGCTTTCACCTTTTGATAATGGTAGAAAGATTCCTCAGATGTCCTGAGATATAAACTGGAGTGAAATCAAGAAATATTTTGATATATTTCAAAGTTAGTTTGAACATTATGACATCTATGCAAAGCACTTTGAAAGCAACCCAAATATATCGAAACTGCTTTCAAGTTATATGTGGATTTTCTTGCTCCACTTCCTCCCTAATGGAAAAGGCTTTAGCCAACCAAAGAGGATGTTAGGAACAACTCTCACGAACAACATCATGAGTATTCCTATACTGGCAAAGAAACCCATGAAAAAATTATGTAAATGTTTGCATACCAGTAGCTGAGAAGTTGTCTGGGGGTTTCTGCCTCGACTTCTGCCCTAAGGGGGAAAGGCTCTAGCTGACCACTCAGGATGCAAAGACACGCTTCCCTTTCTTCCTTTATGTGCTGCCACACTCAGGGTAGAACCAGAAAGGAAACGAGGATAAAGGAAGTATAGGTTGACCACCTGAAAAGAAAAGAAATCACATAAAACATGATCAGTGCACTGGCGAACAAATTCATGACTGGTACATACGCGTACATTTCAGCGTACCAGTAGCCTCCCTGATGCCAACAAACAAGTTGATGGGTGTCTGTTTCAACCACAGTGTATGTTATTTCATGTCACACAACACTAAATCTTGGCCCAAAAGACTGAGACTACGTCCACGCAGGAGTGATGTCAGTCATCTTCATCACCTCACCCCTTTGATGATGCATGTCATGATGTCATCCCGAAACTTGTCATGTGAATTTATCTTTCTCCTGCCACCTACTGGACTTGTCTTGCAGTAATAAACGTAACACCCTCCCTCCCCATGTGTCTGCACCGGTCCGTTCCAGTCTTATATCCTTTTTGATGCCTTTTGGCAATCTCAAGTAGTCATAGCAGAACATGAGTCCCCCTCCATCACCCTACAAGTCTTAACTGTAACCATGGAGACATATCTTTTGGTATTGATCTTAATGATCATCTTTTTGACCCCATACACAAGTGGACCGATCCTCCTGCCCAAAATTACTCTTGATTCTCTCTCACTTTATTCATCGTCTTGCTGTCTTTTCCAAACTATTCATTCCCTGCAAGGCAAACAAATAAATGATGACCTTAAGAGCCTCCTCTCCTCCAGTCTGCGTTTTTTACACAAGCAGGTATCTCTTCAATGTCCTTATCTTTTTGACATCCCAGACAATTTCTGCATGTTCCCAACCTTTTTACAGCTCTTCTTCTTTCAGGCAGTTTCAGCCCTTTGATATTTCTCCATAAGAAAATGAAGCCCTTGTACTTCACGTTAGCCGTATATGCTTCTCATCTTCACACATGACACACCATACCCATCCTCTCAGGTGACATTCTGTGTGGCTCTAATTGACGAATATTTCCTCTTCAATTTTGACTCTATTGTTTTATTGGATTTCTCAAATTTACCCATGTCTCAAGTATTTATCATGTATACCATATATGAGATTTAATTAGTGTAAATGGGATGTAAGCAAATTTGTTGCCATTGAATGAAAAAAAAAACTGTTTTAATAGACTAACAACAAAATATTGCAACTAAATGTAATAAAGTGCCAGACCACCTGAGCTGAGTGAACCCTCTGCTGTGAGGTGCTGAGGTTTGTTAATGTAATGGTTGCTGAGGAAAGGTCAAGGTTCCAGTCTAGCACGCACAATAATTCATTTTAGGGGCAGCTAAAATGCAGGTGGTGCTTTCTGTGGTTGTTAGTGTGGAAAGTGTACAGTGAGATAGCCTTCTCTCTGACCATGGCTGTGTTAGTGGGTTCAGTAATGTCAGATGTCAGGGTAGTAGAGTCACAAAATTAATGTACACATTTGAGTAATCATACCAAAAAAAATCTTAGTACTACTTAGATGTTGGGATTAGCTGGATGAAATAATCCCCTAGTTGTAGCATTTATTCATGCATTGGATAATACAGAGCTCGCCATGTTTTGCTTTTTAATCCTTTTTGCTAATTGTACACACCTCTGCATATTATATATCAAATGTTATCAAATTTAACAGGGAAACGTGCTCACTCACTCTCCTTCACTGTTAACTACACCATGTTCAGTTTGAATTTTCACTTGGAGGTTAAATCAACAATATTGGCAACATTCCTGACATGTAATTACAGTGCATTGATTATTTACTGAGGAAACTACATTCAGGGAATATCCTCTACATGTGTCCATTGTTAGGGAGTCCTGTGTCTTTATATTGTCTCTATTTCCCATAAGGCTTGAAAACACAGAGTAGGAGGAGTGACGAATGCTAGGAAATATTCAAAGGAGTAACCCGTGTATTTCAGAGGTTGTGATTCAAATAACACTAGGCAACAGATTTATCAGTGATGGTCACTGACTCTCCCTTGCCATTGTAGCTTTTGCCAAGCTACAGAGCTACTTGTAATTGTTTTTAAGGTCTTAGAAAAGCTTCATTGTTTTGAATGTAGCTGTTTGTCTTTTCAGCTACTCAAAAGAAGGAGTTGCGTCAACTTGATTGATAAAGTATCAATATACGTGATTATTTATGTTCAGTTTCTCAAAATTAAAACAATTAATTAAATATATCTGACAAACAAAATAATGAAATTAAATATTACATAGATATTTTGTAAGTATATGATAGAATTATCT
Source organism: Brotula barbata (assembly GCA_900303265.1). Classification (NCBI taxonomy): domain Eukaryota; kingdom Metazoa; phylum Chordata; class Actinopteri; order Ophidiiformes; family Ophidiidae; genus Brotula; species Brotula barbata. The sequence goes on from OMNV01001807.1 coordinate 10,979, forward strand.
AATTTTCCATAAATAGAAATTCTTTGTTTTCTCACGTATCCACTGGAGAGCACATGGAAATGAAGGGGAGGAGACTGATACCAGAGAAATGGATTGCAGACCTCAGTCTCACAAATAGGTCACACACTGTGTACGTCGAGAGTATATATTGGCACAACATATCCTCACACGTGTCACACGGACGAGTGTTAAGCTTGTCAAGGGTCAGGAAAACCTAAAACAAATGCCTCGGCTTGGATTGTGATTGTCTTGTCAGCCTTGTTTTATGATTGAGGAACTGACGTGCACTTCGTCACAGTGTTTGTGATTGCGTACGCGCTAATAAAGAGGCAGATTGCTGTTGTCCTCTATGATTTATCCTGCTCGTCTGTTCCTTATGTGCACTAGAAGAAAAGTTAATTAACATCCCGCCCTGTCTCTTCATTCCACTCCAGACAGCAGGAGCAAATCATCTCCCACCATTTCCAACCTTTATATCTTCACGAACAACACCAACACAAAATGGCCCTTCATCTCATTAAAATGGTCTCTTAGCACATCAAACTCCTTTGTCCGAATAGCAGCATAACTGTCCCAATTAAACCTTAATTGCTTGCTTTGTGCATATAAAGACAATTACAGGAGAATTAATAGTAGCCTACTGCAGAATTGAAGAGGAATACAATGTCCTATGTATACTCTGTATAAATGCTGACTACTTCATATTGTGCAGTTTGGGGGGGGCCTTTAATCTCATTAGCCCATTAAGTGTCCTTATCAACGACTGTATCCTAATCAAAGTGTTCAAAGTTCATATTTGTGCTGCATCTGCGGTGGTGTTATAGCGTCGTCTTATGTGGATTTGAAGGTGTTTAGATGTTTAGCTTCAGATAACCGAAGCTATTCCTCAACCGCCTCCACTGCTGATTCACCACATGCAGAGGGGCAGTTTGTCAGAGGAGACAGCACCATTCCCACCAAGGAGGAGCAACCAATTTCTTTGGATGCACGCAGAGGTGGACAGGATGCTTTACATTCAGGACACAAAGCCAGCCCTTGCCCTTGTAGTGAGTGTGCGTGTTCTCCCCTGCACGACTGACAAGAGGTCAGAATCTGTATCTATCACGGTCAGCGGCAGTGACAGGTTGCATTTATGATGGATCAAATCTGTGAAATCCTCTCATAATTAACCATTGATTTGCACAGGGCGCTCACTCAATATTTTTAATATTTATGGTAAGGAGCAATGCACAACAGGCTGTACATACTGTATCTACCATAATCCAAGGACAGCCCTTGAGAACAACAAATGAATTTCATTGGACCCTAGTGTGCATGGCTCCATATCTGTGCAAGGTCGACAAAATGAACGTTGAAAAGGTTAAATAAAGATTTTTAAATGCGGAATGGCTTCAGGGTGGAAACACATTCTTATATTGTGGCATAACTTACAAAGATAAATCTGTCCACCTCACTATCTTCTTATTTGTCTACTGTAAACAGGTAACCCAGCATCTGCATATACTACATAATTCATACCATAAAAATCTCACATGAAAAGTAGCATCCAGCATACGCCACAAGTCTGTTTCTTAATGTAAATGTCAAGAGAGATTGCATCAAAACAGCAAATGAAAAATGTTGTATTAGCCTCTGTGGTGATTTATGTGACTGCTGTTGGTGTTCCCAGGCTATTGGGTGGCATTCTGCTGCTTTAATAACAAAAGAAAGACACTATAAATTAAAATCTTGACATTAACTCAACATATAATACAAGTTGGGGAGAAAAGCCCGAGGCGTCATCTGGGGGCTCTGCTGCCTTCTTTCAGTCCATAGATTATCTCAGAGTGAGTATTCAGAGTGTGTAGCCTGCACACTGCCCTCCGGGCTCATGGTACTATCTAAGGTAGCTGTGCCACTGTGAGATTGTCACCCATCTCAAGAGGTGTCTCTCTACACCCTGAAGAACACAATTTGGATTATAGTCTTGAGCAAATATAGAAAAATGACAGAAATTAAAATTGCAAGACTTTTTAGAACGCTATCACATGTGACTGCATATCATTTTGTAAATATTGTACAAACTTGATAAATATTCTCCAGGTTACATACACATTATGCAGAGTGCTCGGTCTCATACATTTTGAAATCAGTGACTCCCAGGACATAATTGTATTTTAAAAAGCACTTGTCAATTCTAAGTGTCTTAGTCGGCGTAAGTGCTTCTTCAACGGGCCCACAGAGAGCCATTACTCTCAAACAGGACAGAACTAAGGACAAATGTCACCTTGAACTGTTGTGGTGTCACCTCATGTGTCTGAGCGATCCCCTCACATCATCGCTCACAAAATGTAACTGCTAACAGGCACACAGCTTTGAAGGAGATGCGTTCGTCCGTATATACATGCGTTGGGTTAAATGCATCCATTCAAGGGCACAATATTTTGATGATGTCCCACATATTTTGTAAAGTCACTTTATTTTTCATTAGGGTTGTGGTGTAATGGGTAAATGGACTGTGTTGTGCCAGTCTAATTGGATAAAGGTTATCTGTGGAGCATCAATGTTCAGGGGGATCTGCTGTTCCTCATGTAGTCTAACCAAGTAAACTGCTGCCTAATCACATTCAAGCCAAAGCTTATTTACCGTACTTTCCAGGGCACTGCTGTTCTGGCTACAGGAAAGATGGGCTGGTGGAAGAGTCTAAAAAAAATGAGCGCACCATTGCCAGTCTGTCTGTTTGAATGCTAATGTGGTTTACAGGGCCAGGGAGAGGCCCTGACGGGCTGACAATAAGGGACGGAGGCCCTAAATGAATTAGCTAAAAGGACAAATATCATATAAATCATACCATGCAAGGCCCTGGGCAAGGGGCATGAAAACTGACGCACGGCTCTTTCACTGTATGGGCCAGATTTAGGGCTGGAATGGTGGTAGTTAAGTGTAAATTTACTGTATCAGCTGACAACAAAGAGAGAGTTGGAAATCAGAAAATCATATAATCTCTGCAACGTCCCTAAACACGTTATATCTGTAGCCCAGCAGACGGAAAAGACACAAAATAGGGCAGACAAACTATTTGAAGAATCGCAAGGTGCAATACTTTCCAAGAGAACAACAGAACACAATTTTAAATGGCAGTAGTCGAGTTATTTAAGATTATTTTTGTCACATTTTCAGATGTATCATTGAAAATGACTGCAGAATAAATGAGCGGAAAGTCGCATTAGAGGAGCTTTGATAACCAACCGTGTTACAAGCTGCTGCACATCTTCACTTTCTACTGAGGAGCACTTTTGGGTAATCTGAAAACATCCTGCATGCGTCCTCCCTGCGTACGCGCATGGAGAATACGGAGGAGTCTCGCATAATGAGAAATGTCGGGGACATATGGTGTTTGTGCTGAGAAGCAGTGTGTGGCAGACATTTTCCAACAATGACTCTGTTCACAGTGGAAAGTTCGTGAAGAAGAGGGTCCCAAAGGGTGCAACGTACCATCTGGAGTCCTCAGAGCTGTGACACATCCAATTTACCTCTACCTGTGGACCAGCGAGTACACTCTCTGCTGTGCTCACACGTGAAGATGTCGTCGGAGCAGATGAGACACACTTTTCAGACTTGTTAAAATACACTTTGAAGCAGAGCAGAGGCGAGGACAGACAGAAAAACTGAACCGCACAATGAAGCATGATTTTCAAAATAATAGAAGCAAAGCACACCTTCAGCCATTCGTGCGGCTGTCACCTACCGTCTACTTTGATGGTTGTATAATATCGCATTGATTGACTCAGAGGCAATGGTGCAACACTTACTTACTTCCTATCAGTCTAATAAGATATTAATTTCCAAGCCAAACAAATGCAACACTCACTACAACATTAACACGGAGGCCCCTACCACATTCGGGCTATGACAGACCACTGGATGTCCTCCAGATCAGCCGCTGTGCTCTTAAACCAACAGGGAGATCAATCACTTCAAGACAGAGTACTGCAATGCAAGGGCTACAACACACATCTAATCGAGCCAAGGACGTTGACCTCAGCCCACTCTATGCTTTAACGCCAAGAGAAGCTTCTTTCATTCAGTCATACTCGATCATTCAGCCTGGGATGAAAAAGTCCTCATTCACATCTTACAGCAGCAAATTGCGGAGAGTTCCTCCAAAAACACATTTCAATGTTTGGACGAACAGATGAAACCTAAAGCGATAAAATGCATCTACAAAGCATGAAATCAGCTTTAATTCTATTATTTATGTATGTGTGAAACTAAAAGGCATCCTGAACATACAGTTTTGAAGAGGTAAGTAGGGATCTGAACTCGTGTTCGAGTTATTTCATCTGGCTGCTATTTAAAATGTATGTATGTATGTCTTCATCAGTAGCATGAAAAAATATAAGCCTTCTCATTCTTGGTGGAGAAAATATCGATAAAAGTGCTCTAGTTCTGCACCAGAGCCCCTCTTTTTACGCCCAGATGTTAGACACAACCACACAATTCCAACGCCGCAGTATTGTACACAACAGCTGCTGCAAAGTGCAAAACAAACACCGGCCTGATGGTATTTGATTTCACATAATTGATGGATGGTCAGATCTCCATGTGGGAAATGCAGCTTTGCATCCAATCTGTTTCACTTATTTTGGTGTAACTACCAGCCATGCTGCCTGTGGTTAGTTGATTATCTCTGCCCTGTGTCATTAGCAGCCTGTCCAGACAGACACACTGCAATCAGTCACTTCACCATCTGTACCCAGCCTCCCAGGATGAGATTGCTGCTATGATGAGGTCTCTGCGGTCTCCTGGGTACCATGGATGTCTGAGGGCTTCATCCTCTCCAGCCCTGTCCCAGAGGAGTTAGTTTGATGGTAACATGGACACTGAATTGAATCACAGAGACATCATCCTGGCCAAATGTACAGATGTCATTAACTCAAGGCAGCTATTGAGCGATGGCTAAAATGATGCAGTTGTTGTAGTTCATATTGCATTATTTTCCCTGTAGTTCTTGTTTCTTATCCCTGTTGAACATTTCAAAATGACACAGACCTAACACTGAGTCGAGCAAGAATTTTGTTTTACCTACTGAAATGTTTATGTATTAGTCACTGCTAGGATTTTGGTTTAAAATTCATTTATTCTGTTTCTGATTCTAATCCAAACCTTTTTTGTTGTGAGTCCTTCATGTTATCTGATATCTCCTGTATATCCCTTATCTGGCTGCAGCCTCAATCCTGTGCTCCTAAGGATACACCTCCTTACCAAGACCACCCTTATAGCAGTGTTTTACCCATCCTACACTGCTGCTCAGGCCCAGGAGGGTCATTTCCATGTCCGTCATCGATAGGCATTGATCAAATCTTCCAGCTCTGACCCTAGTATGAGCCCCGAGAGAGGGCTTAACTGGCAAGGTTCAATAACAGGAGAGTTGCACTGTCAGTACCACTCCATCATTATTATGTCTGGTCAAAACTGGTCCACTTCTTCCGGTTTAACACAAATGAATGACTGAGTGCAGCTTTACCCCAGATTTCATCCCTAATGTAGGCCTGGAACAGCAAAAACCGAGCGGAAATGCTCTATTTCACTCGATTTTAACTTGAAAAAATACAAAAATGTAATGCTGTCTAGCCGCCCTGATTTTTACTTTTTCCCTCCACTTTATCTTACTTGACATCTCTTAATCAATATCCAACTTTGTGTCCAAACAAACACAAAGAAAAGACGGAGAGACACACACACAGCTTGCGTTTCTTGGCTTCGATCGGCCTCTTGTTCCTGCCCCTTTAGACACACCTTTCTAAGCACATTAAGACCTCATCTAGGGTAGAAAGAATTGATTCAAGGCCGCTGTGATTCTGAGCACGTGAGTAAATAGTGCCAACGTAAAAGACGTCAGCAGTGATAAATGGAAGCAGTTTTACAGTTCTGTTAACGCCGGAGACCGCTGAAGCGTTTTGTCATTTAAATTGCACGCGTGCGTAAGAAATGTGCACTGAGACAAACATTTGCACGTTTACACGCTGCACACAGGCTTGTTAGCATACAGTCGCCCTTGCGGGAGCACCAACGGTGTTGAATTTGAATTGAATTTCTATGGAATTTATTTATCCCAGATGCGGTTGCTATATTGCACATCTGGCCGTTCCTGGAGAGGTGATTGCTCTTTGAATTGCCTCTCCTGAGATTTCTCCCTTTTTGACAAGACTAGGGTTTTCCTTGTCTTCATGGAGAGCTTTGGGCTGCGATGTCTTGGTTGTGTTTTTTCCATCGTTGTCCTGTTGGAAGGTGAACCCTCGTCCCAGTCTGAGGTCAGAAATGGAGCAGGTTTTCATCAAGGACCACTCCGCACTTTGCTTTGTTCACCTTTAACTCAATCCTGACTTGTCTCCCAGTCCGTGCAGCTGAAAACAGTCCTCTCTCAGCGCTCTATAGGCCACTCTTTAACCTCATGACTTGCGCTGTCAACTGTGGGACCTTATACAGACAGTTGTGTGTCCAATCAATTGAATTTACACAGCTGAACTCCAACCAACGTGGAGTTCAGCTTGTCAAATGTCCAATAGCATGTAGGTGCCGAGTAAAAGCTTTTCAAAATGTGTTCAAATCGCGAAACTCAATTTTCTTCAGCAAAAACAAAAATTCAATTTGTATATAAATGTTTTCCTCCAGTAGATCACTTGTCCAGTCATGCCTGATTGGTTCAGTATTTGTCCACTGCATGTGTGAAAGGTCAGTGATGAGAATCTATGATCAATCTGACAAAAATCCTGCTGCTGTTTCACAGAAAATGAACATGTGTTGCAAGCAGCCATCATTATCTCAAATGGGTTTAATGATTCCAAATATATCTCCGTCGTGTCTCTGTCAGTGTAGTGAAGTCAAGCTGAGGGGGAAACAGCTTTGTTCAATATCCACTGGCAGAATTTACAATCCGCTTCCTGCAGTTTGGTTATTTATTCTGTCTCAGGGGATATGCTAAAAAGACGGGTATCAATTCTTAGATCAGACCTCCTGCTCTTTTAACCTCAGTTTCTAGCGTCTCGGCCTCTCACCGCCGTTCCTATTTTGTAATGTAGAATTTTGTTAAAGGAGCTATTCAACTTTGAATAGCTTTGAAGAAGACTTTGATGGATAAAAAAAAATTAGACAAGATCCTTGACTGTGGACAATTGCAGAAGGCATCACTAAATCAGGCTTGAGGGCAGGAGAGGACCAGACCGATCAATTTCTTCAGGATTTGTAGGGGCAGCACCTCCAGTCAGATGTGGTTTAATATCCCACCCTGAGCTGTAAAGAATGGCCCTGCAGACTACATTCAGGAGGTCAAATTAAGTCCCGTTCTATCTGCAGGTGTCCCCCAAGGATCCTTCGGTGCACCGTTTATCTTCCTCACTCTCACTGTATGACACATTCGACACTACACTCAGGCCCGGTCTCACCTTCCTGCCCATTAATGAGAGGATAAATAAATGAATGGCCCGCTAATCTGTCTGCCCTCCCTGGAGACTCTCCATTACTGTCTCACTCCACTGATGTAGGCTATGGAGATCATCCCTGCTGCTGGATTACCACATCTGTTCTTCCTCTTCTCCTGTGTGGGATTAGAGCTGATGATGTGAAGTAGATTGGCAGTTGGTTACACCTTGTCATATCGTAGCATAAACTCAAATACTGGACTCTGTTGACCAGAGGGTGTTGTATTTTTTTTATCAGAAATTTAATGGGATTGAGAATTAGAGGTTGAAGATTGGTGGAAGTGCTAAACACCAAATACTGGCAAACCACAAACAATAAGAGAGCTTCGAGAGAAATTAAATTGCATTTATACGGTAGATGTATCTTTTTAATTGCAGCTTGTATGTATGAGAAAATCTCAATCTGGAGCTCTGTGCAAGCTCCGCCCCATTTATAACGCTGCTCTTTTGGTAATTATCGTTTTCATGTTCATTCCGCATCCTTTTTTTCTGACTCTTTGCCTGAAAGATTTGAGAGATGGATATATATATATATATATATTCCAAATTTTCCCCGCCTATGATGTGTATACACACTCAATCATGCACACAGACCAAAAAGCTAACTCGTATCCATAGATTATTATAACACTAAAAGTTCTCGTGTGAACCAATGAGATGGATCGATACCGTGCAGGCAATGGACTGTGGGTAATCAATATCTTCGCGTGAGGCTGAGACTGTGTGGCGAAGGAGCCAAGCACTCCACCTAATGAACTGCCTGCTTGATATATTTCCTTCACGGTGTGGGATTGCAGCGGTGCAACGTGGTACTGCAACAGCAGCAATTCTGTGATGAGCCATTTATCTTCCATCATGCATGCACAAAATCACCTGTCTTTGTTGGCTCTTAGCACACATACACACACACAGAGAGAGAGAGAGAGAGAGACATTTTATATCTTTATTTATAACCACTAATATAACATCATTTGATGAACGTGTACTGGTTTTAAAAGCTGTTCAATGCACTAGAGGCAGCGTTTCCTCCATGCGTGACACCGGCCTGTTATTGATGGCAGTGAGCACTATTTGGCAGCCTGTTTTGGCTTTTTCTCTGAGAGTTTGGACAGTCGCAGACCTCCAGTTAGTGGCGATGTCAAAGTCTACCGCCAGCACGCTACACTTCATCGAGTGATGTCATAAATTGTCACAACACCTGAAGTTTATGCTATGATCAGATTTTTTTGTCACTGTTTTGTCTGCCTGTGTCTTTGATCATGTCTGACACGGTCATTACCCTGATGTGGGATCATTAAAATCATCATATGTACATCTAACGCACAGAATGTTTGCCTCTTCAGACATCTCATTAACAGTGACACTATGAAGTGTGTTAGCTGTCTGAATAGATTACGTTCATCATTAGACATGCTCTCTCTCTCTCTCTCTCTCTCTTTCCATCCATCGTCTATGTCATCTTGTCATCTGCAGGACACAGCAGACGGACAGTTTCTAGGTGCACAAGCCTCACTGGGTTCTTGATCAGAGCACCGTTTGCTTTGTCAGTTCTTGTTGTTTTGGGTGTAATCTCTGTTCTTGTGGTGATTTCTGTCATGTGACGCTTTCATAAACCCCTCTTTGCCATTTTTAATCTCAGCTGCACAGAGTGCGATATGTTGGCTTCCCAAGTTGTTTTTTTCCCCTCACATTGCCAAGATGCACTCGTTAGGTAGCCCTCTGTCAATGATGCCAGGATTATGGCAATAACCCACTGCTGCTGACAGACTCGACCAAAGATAACCAATGAACGACCAGTGAATGTTGTTCTTTTACTTGAGCTAACCTTGATGCTTTAACCATGTTTTCTTACTTTGAACCGATGCTTCCCAATGCTGTTTGGATATATTCAATATTAAAATTCTCCTGCACAATCATAACAAATCCTTGTGGCACTTTGCATCAAAAAATAATGCACAGTAGCTGAATATGGACATGATTGGTATGTTTGTACTTGCCTCCAGACTACCTCTGTTCTCCCTGCACTTCCCTAAAGCATGCAAATCACCTTACAGGGGCCTGAGTCTTGTTTGAGATGTATAATTCATTATAATGATATCTTGTTCCTGTTCTGTGCCAATAGTCTCAGAATGTTAAATGATACGCTGCAATGTTGTTTTGAGTAATCGTAATGAAAACATTTATATTGTATACAAACAACACGTCTGATTTGTGATTTGTGCTGACAAATGAACAAACACTGCAGTTCATGGCTCCGTCCCCACTGACCTGACAAAACAAGTGAGGGTCAAAACCTAATCAACCCTATTGATCTGCTCTCAATGATCCAGAATAGAATCTTTGGAGTTCAAATTTATAACCGGCGTTCAGTCAGTGAATTGTTCTTCATGCCTGGTATGTTTCCTCCACTGGCCATTTTAATGAGACTTTAAACAGCATGGAGACTGTAAATCTGCTGTGCAAAGATTGCATCGCTGTGGGTGTGAATAGACATCACCTCATTAGATCTCCTGGACAAAGGAATAATTTATTGGCACACACACCATACCATGATCATCAGCTACTTGTGGCAAACACTAGACCAGGATGTGTGCGGCATCTTAATTCAGATGTCATGGGACGTCCTGAGGGACAAGGAGGAAGCCTGAGACTGTGGTGTTCAGCATAAAACCAGTGAAACTTCTCAGCAGGTCTATACCTGAGGCCCTACATGAAACATGATCAATCAATGACTTTTAATTACATCTTTATATGTCTGTCTGTGTTTTGGTTTGATTGTAGTGGAAGGAAGTAGTAAAGGAAGGAAGGAAGTGCTGAAACCACATACTGCACCCATGATGATGATTAATGGGGAGCAGGGAGGGGCAAATAAGGCAAGAGAGAGAGAGAACCTAAGCTTACAGACTGGCATCATTGCACTGTCAAATAGAAAATACATATTTTATGCCTACTAATCACTTGCATTTGCTTTTATTTGATATCTTTGATACATTATTGTGTCTGTCTGCCAGAAAATGTAGTCTTATACATCACTCATTTGTGGGTACCATGACAAGACAAAAATCTAGTTTGCCCCACAAAATAAGCTGTTGTGTCAGAAGAAAGCTGCTGAGATGTGTGAATGAGCAGTAAAGTCGGTCAGAGCTCAGGGTTGAGGACCCACAGTGGACGGAGTGCGCACAGGGGCCGGGCAGGCTGTGGCTGTGCGCAAAAACGCCTCCATGCGCATGGAGGGAAGCGTCTCGGTGGATTTCATGGAGCAGAGCGCTGCGGCGGCGGGGTTACAGACGAGACGGACCCGGGACAGACTGTGTAGATAATTTTCGTTTTTTATAAGCGTCAGATCGGCGCCGGTGAAGTGTCCAAACCGTGACGCGCGGAGAGCGGCATGAGCGAGAGGAGCTGACTGACAACTCCCGTGGACCAGATGGTGCCGGAAAAATGACGCGGGTTCTCTCCATCGTCGCGTACTTTTTCTCTCTGCTTCAGTGTAAGTCTGTCTGTCTTTACCACAGAATGACACATGTGTACTTGTCAGCTACAGCGGATTTTGGTGCGTCGGTGTGGAGACGTCATTTTACGTTCGATTCCAGTGTAGCTAAGTCAGCACAGTGCGTGGATAGGACCGGGATGATTATGAATGTAGCATACAGAAGAATATGTTGTCTTAAAAGTAACAAATTGAAATCAGTTCGGATTGGTGATTGGGAAAATTATTTATTAGTTCATATTTTCATGATTTGAAGTTGACCTCTTAAACTCTGAGGTAACCGGTGGGTGCATCCTTAGGTATTTTATTTTAAACTCTTTTGAAAGGTACAAAGATTACAAAGTTGACAATACACCGAGATGTATAAAAACATCTGGAATAAAATGGAACTTTAAGATTAAATTTAGAATTCTATATCTTACAAATGTTGATGATGTTTTTAATATGAGGATGTTTGAACCTCTGTAGTCAGTGTGAATTTTTTGACTTTTCACTGAAAAGTAACATTTAATTGATCTGAAATCCTGTAATGCGGCAATACTTCAACGAACAAACAATTTGGTGAGTCAGCCCTGCTTTAATGTGCCCTGAAGTCATCTAATCCGCAATCAAGGCATTTAGGGAAATGTATATGTGGCAAGATGTTGTAGTGAATTTAGTGTGGGGGTCTGAACACTATAGTTACAGTTCCTTAAGTTACCATGCACTCAATTTTGTACTACCAATGCATTTATCTGTGTGTGTGTGTGTGTGAGTGTGAGTGTGTGTGTGTGTCCTCCTATTACAAAGATAGATACTTTATTAAACCCGAAGGAAATTCAAGTTACCCTCTTCATCATCATCAGATTTAATCATTCTGCCTCAAAACAAGATACCCAGAGTTTATTTGTGCAGCCCAGCATCACAGACAATGCGTCAAATGGTTTAACAGGCCCACATATCAACATTTAT
>OMNV01001807.1:31522-84560 GCA_900303265.1 Brotula barbata
TCTGTCTTCCTCCCCCTTCTCTCTCTCTCTCTCTCTTCCACCTTTCTCTCCATCACTCTCACCCTCTCTCCCACCTCCCCTCTCTCCTATCTCGCTCTCTTCCACCTCTCTCCACTCACCTCTCTCTCCATCACTCTCACCCTCTCTCCCACCTCCTTTCTCTCCCCTCTCTCTCTCTCTGCCTCGCTATCTTTCTCCATCACTCTCAGCCTCTGTCTAACCCCCGATCTCTCGCTCCCTTCTCTCTCTCTCTCTCTCTCTTCCACCTCTCTCCACCCACATCTCTCTCCATCTCTCTCTCTCTCTCTCCCTCCCACCACCACACCCCCTCTCTCTCTCCGTCTGCGGACGCTCTCTCCCTCTCCACTTTCTCCGTCTGTCTTCGCTCCGCGCTGCGCTTCCTCTGCCAACCACCGTGGATTAATTTTGCCTTCGTCTTTTATTGATCAAGGATGAGAGACAGACGCCTTTTCTTTTTGTTCGCCTGCTCTCCCTTTTTGTTTCTCCTGTCGGGTGAGTGACAGACCTCGGTTTACAGTCAGGACGTCTCCTTACTTGTTGCTTCCTTAATATTGCCACAATTCCTGAAAGGCATAAATTGATTTTACTGCCTGTAGGAAAAAGGACTGATGACAAATTTCTGCATGAAAATGGGCTCATAATTGTATCATAAACATTCATATGCATGTGTATTTACATTGAAATGCAATTTAAATAAAACTATCTTATATTGATTATATTAAACATAATAAACATGATAAATTATGACATTTCACAGCTAATAGCCATCATTTAATCATTCAAAGTGACAAAAAAGAAAGAAAGAAAGAAAGAATGAGAGAAAGAAAGAAAGAAAGAAAGCCTCCTTTGCTCTGATCCAGGGTGCAGCTGTTCCGAGGCAGAGCACAAGCTTTTCTCTGTCATTTTCTCCAACTACAACCAGTACATCCGCCCAGTGGAAAACGTGTCTGACCCGGTCATTGTCCAGTTCGAGGTGTCCATGTCCCAGCTGGTTAAGGTGGTAAGTAGCCTTAAGTAATCTAAGGTGGTATTTCAGTGTTCCTGTGTTTCCACTGATTGGTGTCCAGCTGTGATTAATAGTGGAGCTCCATGACCTGGGAGTCCAAAACACCCCACTGCATAAATAAAAGATTCCTGCTGAAAGCTCTGAGCAGTCATCTAATACGAGAACACACACATACACACACACACACACACACGCTGCTCGTGGCTATCAAAGCTTTGAGCCTATTTGTGCATTTTAAAAATTCTGTCAGAGCCTAAATGAGAGGATGTTTTGATAGGAAAGTGGGAACGTGGTGCCACTGGAGACTCTTAACAACCTTTAGTCAAAGCTCAGCAACCCACAGCTGTGGACTGAACAAAGCTGGGTCTTGTGTGGGTGCATATGACGGGTTAGAACGAGATGGAAAATGTCAGCTGTCAGAGTACCTCCAGCCCTCCATCACTGCCACTTCAGATGAGCACCCCTGGATTTAATGGCAGTGGAGCAGCCAGACAGCTCTCACACTTGACTCAGACATGATCCAAAGTGAAGATGGAGATAATTACACCTGCAGCGTGGCTTCATTCAGAAAACCTCTCAGGGTTCCATGTGGTAAAAGGCTGCGTTCACAGTCCCGAGAAGCTTTTTGACATGAAACATACGTCCTATTGCTCTTACTGTGATGTAACTGCAATCTGGAAATTTGCTATTCTTCAATAGCTCGTTTAATAGAACATCGGTGAAGTATGGGAAAAAAAATCTCAATCTAAGATCCTTGTCTCAGAACGCATTCATAGGAATTAGAGTGTGTCCGGCTGTAGAGATAAGAATCCAAACAATATTTATCTCAGTTGATGTAGCTCTTATTGTTGATGGATGACCAATATTACTGGCTGCTCCTAACACACATGCAGTTGTTATTGGTCAGCGCACAACAATGGTAACAACGGCCGTGTGAGCCCATTTAGACCATCGATACCTCATCGACTGCTTCGGCTAATCCATCGTTTCTTCGTCACAAATTGTGGGGCGGGGAAACACTAGCATCCTTTGGCTGCTGGAGGCGGTCAAAACAAGCGACACCGTGGCCCAGTGGTGATAAGGCCGGCCCTTTAGGCGACACGTTTGATCCCTGCAACAGACCATGCAGGATCGATTTGTAAGACAAACTGTACACGATCAAGTCGTATTAAAATGCCGTGACATTATAATATTGCTCATTAAAGGAATCGTTTTGGCTCTCACATCACCCAGTGTTTACCAGCAGCACATATCCTTTTCAGAATACAGAACAATGGCATAAATGGTTAATCTTATGCACTGGCTCATGAGATTGGCTCACTCACGGTCCAAGTCACACAAGCCAGACCCCACACTTTTTCCCTCTCCCTCCACATCGCTGTGGTCTGGGGTTGTTTGAACAAATCCAATACCCCCCCACCCCCCACCTCACCGCTCCACCCCTTGGCTCCAGCTGTCATGTGTGCTATATTTCAAGAAGCAGGGACTCAGGTGTTCCTCTCTGAATCCTCTTATCAAAGATACACAAATCTCTGCCCATCCAGAAATCACACAAGAATCCACAGCTCTGAATTGGATGACAGTGGAAATATATTGAAATCCTCTTGAACTTTGTCTACTTTATTTTCAGGATGAAGTCAATCAGATCATGGAGACAAATCTGTGGCTGAGACATGTAAGTTTATTCATCATCACGGCTGAGCTCAACGGGCCCTCAGCAGGGACGTCGGCCTTCTTCTTTCACATATGAATGATCCGGTCTAGACAGATGAACTGAATGATTGATGGAGGAATGTTTTTAAACCTCCTGATGCTGTTTTTTAATCTTTCCGTAAGCAAAAATTGACCTAGATTTTTCATAATTTTTACAAAAAAGTCAAAAATACATCCCAGTTGTCTTTTAATACGACTTTTAATCCCAATTTCTACCTGTAAACCACTTTCCAGAAGGAAATATTACAATTAATGAAGTTTTACATATAGTGTGTAAAAGGTACTTCATATCTAAGTACATTTTACTGCTGACAAACACTTGATTAGTTGTAGCAGAGTATTTTCCATTGTATTATTGGTATTTTGTGATAGAAAAGATTAGTTGTGCTCACTACAGATCATTTGTATCGTATTTCAGGATCATACAGAACAGGTCTACTGAGTGGCTTTAGCCGAGCCCACATCATGCCTCGACTCCCATGATGCATGATGCCGTGAGAAATTTTTGAATGAAACGAGGCATGGCGGCTCTCCGTAGATGCAGAGTAAATGCTCATCTGTGCTGATGCCATGTTCATGAACGGCTGACCTGTAATAGTACTTTGGTACCATAAGTTCAAGCTCCATATCCTCTCTTGTAATTTCATCTCTTTGGACACAACATCCACAAGATTATCACTGACCAACAAAATATTACAACATTCTCTTAACATTTACCGTTTCTTAATTAAGTGACATTTTTACAGCTCTCCGCCCGTTGTTTTATTGCGTTGCTTTACGAGCCTCATGAGGATCGGTGACTGCTCTGAGGGGAGGGTCACAAACAGTGGCTAAAGGGCCCATAAAACACACTGTAAACTTTGGTCCGTTTTATGTCCTCACAGAGATATAAACTCTCTATATAGAGCTGTACATGACTACTGCTCATTGTTTTGATGATCATATAGACTATTCATAGAATAGAATATAGACAATGTATTTAGGATTGGATTCACCTGCTCAAAGATAACCTGTCAAAGTAAACTGTTAAATAACAAGTCAGATGGCAAATATTGATCATTTGTCTGCTGTGTTAGTGTTTAAAATAGCCACTCAGTGTATGAGAGTAGAATTTATTTAAAAGTATAATTTTTTTTCAGCATCTTTAGATAGGTCCAAAATGCTCTGAATCTACTGTAGCTAAGCTGTGCTGTTTCCAGATCTGGAATGACTACAAACTCAGATGGGATCCCAAAAGCTTTGGGGGTGTAGAGTTTATCCGAGTGCCATCCAACAGGATATGGAAGCCAGACATCGTGCTTTACAACAAGTGAGCTTAATCCTTTAAAATGATCAATTACACTCATATTCTGAAATTATTATTGACAATGATTGGTATCCTCGTTTCAAATATGTAAAGTCGGCATTTTTTCTTTCCGTTCTCGTCCCACAGTGCAGTGGGCGATTTCCAGGTGGACGACAAAACGAAGGCCCTGCTGCGTTACAACGGTGACGTCACCTGGATCCCTCCGGCCATATTCAAAAGCTCCTGCAAGATCGACGTCACGTACTTTCCCTTCGATTACCAAAACTGCACCATGAAGTTTGGCTCGTGGACCTACGACAAGGCCAAGATCGATCTGGTGCTGATTGGCTCAACCATTAACCTCAAGGACTTCTGGGAGAGCGGCGAGTGGATGATCATCGATGCCCCCGGTTACAAGCACGACATCAAGTACAACTGCTGCGAGGAGATCTACACTGACATCACGTACTCCCTGTACATCCGCCGCCTGCCTCTTTTCTACACCATCAACATGATCATCCCCTGCCTCCTCATCTCCTTCCTCACCGTGCTCGTCTTCTACTTACCATCTGACTGCGGGGAGAAGGTCACTCTGTGTATCTCCGTCCTCCTTTCTTTAACCGTTTTCCTCCTGGTAATTACAGAAACCATCCCCTCCACCTCGCTCGTCATCCCCCTGATTGGCGAGTATCTCCTCTTCACCATGATCTTCGTCACCCTCTCCATCGTCATCACCGTTTTTGTACTGAACGTCCACTATCGCACACCAAAGACGCACACTATGCCCTGCTGGGTGCGAAGCGTGTTCCTAGGATTGCTGCCCAAGGTGATGTTCATGACCAGGCCGGAGCGGGACCCGGAGAAAATGGCGGCGGCCGGTCCTTCTCAGTCGCTGCACTCTCGGCCTTGTGTCATCCATTCGGCGGGCACTCTGCAGAAGCAGCATAAACCTCAGGCCTTAGCCTCCAGCGTGGTGTCCAGTCTGACTAATCGCCAGCGGATTTACAACAACACAGAGCTCTCCACCATCAACAACTCCAGTGGAGACGTAGCCAAGGGTCCAAGCTCCGGGTTTCTGTGCTGCAACGGGCGGTGCAACTGCTGCTGGCATCAGAGAGCCAGCAAACTGCCCGCGGACTCTGGAGGAGGGGGCGGAGGGTTGGGCGGCCTGGGGGCCCTCACCGGAGGAGGAAGTCAGTGCTCCAGCTCAGACTCTCTGGAAGGAGGATTGATGTCACTCTCACACCTCTCACCAGAGGTCAGGGAAGCTATCGAAAGTGTCAAATACATAGCAGAGAACATGAGGCTGCAGAATGAAGCGAAGGAGGTGAGTGGAGATGATCACCGAGCGCCTGAGGACAACCGAGCATGCAAATGATCGACATTTACCAGATGTTTTATGTGATGCAGGTGGCAGCTAAATTAACAGCGACATTTACCAGAAAGATGATTATAAATTACTTTTAATGTCTGCAGGCAATTGTTAAAGTGTGTCTGTCTCCATGTTGAGTTTCATTCTTGCAAGTTTTATTTTGAAATATACTGAAGTATTAGTTAAGCTGATAAGTATAATTTAGGCCAATCTAGTTTTTTTTCTATAATTTTATGGCTCTATCACTATAACACATTTACTTTAAAGAAAATTGTCAGAATCTCAATGTGACCGCACTGAAAGCATCATTTTTCCTTCGTTCCTCTCACAGGTTCAGGATGACTGGAAGTATGTTGCCATGGTAATCGACAGGATATTCCTATGGGTCTTTGTCCTGGTGTGTATCCTGGGAACAGCAGGCCTTTTCCTCCAGCCCTTATTACTTGGAGAAGACTTTTGACACACTTTGTCAGCTCTGAACTGCGCAGCATTTAGAGAAGGTAAATCTTCACCGTGGCTCAGACAGAAGAAGAACAGACCAGAACCAAAGTCAAGAGGAAACGATAACCGGACTTATCCGGCAAGGGTGATGCAACATGGTTCAGCGTTGGTTTTGGGTTTGTTGGTATGACTTACAAAGGACCGCTCTACGCTGAAAGACCCAGCAAACTGTTGTCTTTTGTCAAAAACAACAGATCGCTGACATTGCCAAAGAACTACTTAAATAATTAGATTTAAAGTGTGCAACCATAGAGAACGTAAGACGAGAAATATTGGCAGGCGAAAAAAGTCAATAATCTTTGTGTCGCAAAATATTTAATATGCAGATTGGCATTGCCAGAAGTTTGCAAAATAACCAAATTGATAAAAGGCAAATATGTATATACATTAATGGATGAATGAGTCATGACGAGCCTCAGTTTTTCAAAGACCATGATGCTCGGTGAAAAGTGAATTCCACCTGAGTTCGGTTACGATAGCGTAAGCATATATTTAATGAGGCTGGCGTCAAAAGGAAAATGTAGAATTGTCCAAAATTCAACAACTTGTCTTGACTATTTCTGTGCACAAAATATAAACAAGCAACAATCTTGACTGTGTTCACACACTGACACCCAGTGGTCATGTTGGCTACTACAACTGATGAAAGGCTTTCTGAAGGAGTGTTGGGATTCAGCATGTCGCCTGTTTTGTCATGTTGTCACAATGCTCTGTTGTAAATGAAATGAAACTTCAGATGGCTTACCTCAGATTGATCGAATTCACAAAGATCAGTTGTATTATCTAACTCGGAATCTCCACGGATTTCTCGTATGAAGACGAATGCACCTGTAAATACTAATTTTTAATTATTGTAAATAATAGCCCTGTTTTAATCCGTTGATTATTTAATAAATCTTCAAAACAGATGTGAGATGGGTCTTTACTTTTGGTTTTGGCATCTCACTCGATAAGACTTTCATTCTTTTCTTCATTTTCCCTTAAAAATACCTCTACTACAGCATTTGTACAGTGTAGAGTCAGTGCTGATGCAAGGAGAGCAGATTTGGCTGCAACACCTCGACAGGTAATCATGCAATAATAGCTCACAGGTGCTGAATTTTCATGGTTTTAAAGGTGAATTAAGCTATCAACACAATGCTCAATGCAGTAGTGGTTGAAGTGACACATCAGGTGGGTCATACCTCTCAGGCAACTTGTGGTTTACACTACCAATCTGTCTTTTTTGTCATTTTTGCAGCTCCATTTCACACATTCAACATGAGCCCCTGCAGCTGAAAGATGATAGGTTTCACTTGCAGGCAACCCACAATTTGCACCTATAGAGTATATATGTGGACCGTAGTTTATGTATTGTAGTATTTCAGCTGATGAAATGAATGAAGTCATACCGGTTTTGGCTCTCTCTGGACCGTGGGTCTGACCTGATCATGTCCTCCTTCATGAGGGCTGATTCGTGTACTAGTAAAGGTCTGTGCAGGTGGCAGGCCATGTGGTTACAGGGAAAAGTAGCTCAGATTAATTGGATGCTGGCAGGGAAGCACAGACAGATTTCAGCTCACTGTCACATCTGATAAAAACAAACCCCTGGCTAATACATTTAATTAAAACTCACTCCGAACTCATTTGGCTGATCTGCAGGGGATCTCTAAACAGACACTGAATGCATTATGAAAAGATGAACTTTCCCAGTTATCTGTGAGTGTCTTGTCTGCATTCTTTGTGTCTTCGTAAGGTGTCATCCTGCAAAAAAAGAACACAGGGGAACAATGTGTCGATAAAAGGTCATTTTCAATCAAATTAGAAGATCGCCCAAAACTGAACAACATCGGACCGAATGTGTTTGTACAGATTAAAGAGAAAGAAAGGACCATGATAATAATATGACTTTATTTGTCAGAAGTATTGAAACAACAAAGCCCATATAGCACTGACTGATAGTCTACCATTTGGTAAATGTTTGTGAATGACTGTGTTTCCATTCCATTGGTGTATTCTGAAGACTGAATGTGGATCTGCATCAACAAACAAACAAACGTGGGAGAAAACATCAATAAAAGGACATATGAATCATTTTGGTTATACTGATTGTGCCTTCAAATACCGCGCACTACCGCAAATGCCTAATGCAGCACAAGTAACAGGAAGCTGTCATTTATAGCCCCCCCCCATCACACACACACACATACACACACACCTTTTGTCTTTCAGTTCGCTCTTGGTTCAGTCAACTTCTACAATGTTAGTGAGCTGCGGCGATGCATTATTTCGGTGAAGCACACGGTGGAGTCAGTCTGTGACGGCCACGTTGAGAATAGCCATGGATGTCATCGTCATTCTCCTGAGTGAGTACGAAAGTGATAAATATGATCTGAATGAACTGTTAGACAAGCAGGATTTAATGAAATGCATATATTTTTTATTTTAGGTTTGTTTGTTCAAGAAGCCTTAAGTCAAACCAGCGGTGAGTCCAGTTGTGTTTGTCCTCATCAGTACTCAATCCAACATGTTGTAAAGTGCATGATTTGTGAACGTGCTGTCTCTTTGAATGTTGCAGATATTTTCCCTGCAAAGATCTTGGTCCCACAGAAAACTGTGACCGAGCACAGTGACCTCTCTGTAATCTGCAGTACATTTGGGTTCAACAAAAAAAACACGGCGGTCTACGTTTACCTGTGTAAGGATGGCGTCGGAATCCAAAAAATGCCACTGCAAAAAGATATAACTGACAAAACCTTCACAATATTTAAAGTTGGTGTGCAGGATAGTGGAGATTATTGCTGCGTTTACTCCCAAACTGATTATTCGCCATCCGAAGTCACGCAGAGAGGGGATAACGTAATCGCAATCTCAGTTGTAGCCAACTTTCTCCCTGCAGATATTTCAGTATCTGGACGTACAGCGGTCACAGAGGGAGATGATGTTGAATTTATATGCTCACTTACTTACACCGTGAAAACAATCTGTGGAAACCAACCCATACACTCGTACCTGACCAAAAATCAGAGCATTCTCCAAGTGCAGGCATTCAATGTCACACAGATGAAAACAACCTTCACGATCCAAGGCGCCGTCCTTAGAGACGGGGGCCATTACGGCTGTGTCGTCCTGCCAGCTAAATGCATCTATGACCGGGATAAGGGAAATCTCCATGGTAACAATGTGGTTGTCCTTTCCGTCATAGGTGAGAAAGAGCATGGGTCATGTTCAATTTTCACAAATATGATTCTTTTGATCATTTCTATTGAATATAGATTTCTTTTCCCTTCCTTTCCAGAGAATAATTTCAAAGACATAATCTATTTTGTAACGATATCCCTGATGTTGATGCTGCTCATGTTTCTCGCATTGTGGATCAGCAGTCAAGGTCAGATCAGCTCAGATCATTTGATTTAGGCTTCATAGATGTCATTTCAAAGTAAAGTACAGCTGATAAGAGTTATGGGTGTATAGTTTCTTAATAATTCACTCTCCTGGACCTAATGTCACAAACACATTACGAGTTATTAAGCTATCTTGAAGAATTTGATATTCTGATTCATATCTTATTTAAAGAAGCAAACTAATTTATGGTGGTAAATATGTGCGGTTATCATTATTTACAAACTATTTGTGTTCATTCCTAACAGGTCGTATAACTTTTGAGAAGCTGTGGTGAGTTTGAAACTCTTCTCTGCTGGTATCAGAGATCAATAGGCAACCCAATACCAAATAAGCTTATTTGTGTTATTTTACGTTTTTCAGAAGAAGGAAAGAAAGATTTACTGGCCATTAAACAACAACATTTTTTATTGTTTCCCCTCTCACCTTTTTGTCCACCGAAGTTGATTAAAGCTCCTGTTTGTTTCTTTGAAGGGAACTGTGTCGGCAGGAGATATCGGACATCTCAGAGGAAGATCGGGGGCAGACAGGGGGAGCAGAGGATGGACTGGGAGCCCATAATGGTATGTTGAAAATGAAATTACCGTAAATGCATCCTCTCGGCAAAGTGTAATTAAATTGTCTGAAATGACATGGAAAGAAAACACAGGACAACCGAGTTCGTTGCTTTAGAACAAAACATTTGCAAGGATGCACAAAACATCAAAGATGCCTGGCACACAAATCTGGCACCCTTGGTACCATTGAAGTGAATAAAATGCTGACACAAATAATGGATCATGATTTTTATATAAATGCAGTCCATTTACCATCCATTCCATTTACTATTTTTACCAAGGTGTGATGTGGTTGCTCATTTTAACGAAAGAACAGAGAGGCCTAAGATGATATTTAGTTGTGATGTATTCTTAACGGTACATGTCGCAAATGATTCATAACTGTATCACACATTGAAACTTTAAAAATACAATTATTTAAATACAAGGATTGACTTAATACAAAGTCTGTGATGTGATGGACCGTCTGCTATAAATATAAGAGTATTTTTTTTTTCATCAGGTGATTCATTTGACAGTGAGGATGGAGATGGGTAAGGATTACAAAGAAATGTATCATGATCACTACAGAACACATTGAATGATACACAAATCAATACGAGACCGTACAAGCGAAATTCATAAGAAAATATGTGAAATAAGAGCTAAATCTGTGTTCATGGTCATTGTGTTCAACACATCTATTTGGTTTTGAAAATAAAAAAATATATTCCATTACAACACTTATGCCTTATACTAGACACTAATTCAAATTATTTAAAACATCACTAACTTATTATTACATTTCATTTTGAGTAAACACAAAAATGCCTTGATTCCATTTTAGTCTTTTTATTTGGATACTTTTTAACATGAATTACTTTACACTCGGTTTTCAGGTATGACGATGTTGACGCAGGTTAGTGAAAACTATACAACAATGATATAAATTCCATTGTCAATTGATGATGTCATCCTGATGTCATTTTCATGTTTTTTTTTTAATGCTAACTTTTTTTCATTTTTAATATGCAGATGAGGATGACTATGCATACAGTCAAATCAATGATAACAGACAACCTGGAGGTACAGTAAACTTAGAGTCATTATAGATATCTGTTAGATACATCTGTACAATCCAGTACACTCCAATATTACACCCTGCTTATAAATCTTAGCTTTTTGACGCTGTTAATAATGATGTGATTCAACTCAGTGGTAATTGTTGACTTTTTTAAGACTAAATTGGACTTTCTTATGTTTTGTCCGATCCAGTCACATGCATGCTCGTGCTATATTGGTACAGTTGGCTCAAACAAAAATCAACCCATACAATCAAAGATTCAGCGCATGAGTCACATTATAGTTAGACTGACCAGTTTAGAAGCCATTGCTTTTCATTTCCATTCAACAGGTGTCTGTGTTAGTCAGTTGAGAACACCTCACAGGAAAACCACATCTTTATTGGTCGCAGCAGGCCAGATGTGAAGATCGCGTCACGGCAAGCTATTTGTCTCATGATGATCTCTCGAACACACAGAAAAAGCTGTGGTTTAAAGCACTTGATAGAAAAGAAGCCCAGAAATAACTAGCGTGTGCCTAAAAAAGGGGCCTTTGGGTCTCATTTTTTTGTTTTTTGTCCGCAGCTGCATGGCCCCGTGCAGAGCCGACAAACAAAATGAATCATACACCTACACAGACTGAGGAAGGACATATGGAGAACGGTGCAATTGATTTAAACGAAATGTTTCCTTGTATTTATTAAGTTGGGTTAAGAATGCAGCGTGGTGGAAGGATTTCCCCATAAACTGTTGCTATTGATAGATTTGATAGATTGATCAACTGATAGAATTTGGTTGAATGCAGATAAGGTCAGATGACTTTACTTTGGTGATTTCCTGTCATTCTTACAAAATAAAAGCCAGGCCCTGTGGTAATTTGATGCGATCCTCTGTCCCGTATAATGCAGGCTTCAACTGTCATCAATTGAAGAACATACTTATAACCCCTTCAACGCCTCTCCATTTATCTGTCTTGAATGAATTGTGTTCTTCCGTTGGAACCACACACAGTCGTAATCAGTGTAATTAATAATCAAAATGTAATTTGTCAATCATATTTTTTTTAAAGTGAAAGGGAGATTTTTAATACAATGTACTGTTCATTATTTCAGTAATAAACATTGCTGTTGTTGATGTTCTCATTGTGTTTATTGAAGCATAATAAACAATACAACATGCCTCATATCTCCACCACTTGCAGTAATGAATATTGTTGTGTATGTGGCTTAATAACACAACTTAATTATCAATAAAGACACTGGAGAAGGGAACTAACTTTAACGTCTGTTTACTTGTTGAATACCAACGTAAGAACACACATACAGATCAATACGCGTCTAATAGCGCATGTAACGTGTTACTACAACATAAAGTAGTCCCTTATTATAACGTAAGCAATACACTACAAATATTAATTTATAGACACAATTTTTCCCGATTGCAAAAAAATGGTTGTAAAAATTTTGTCTTCTCTTTTCATGATCATCTCAATGCAAAGCTTCTCAAACCAATAATGATATACGACAACTAATTATAATATAATATAATATAATATAATATAATATAATATGATATCTGATATATGATATATGATATATGATATGATATGATATAATACGTATAATATAATATAATATAATAATTATTGTTGTTTTTAGTTGTATAAACAGAGGTGAGAGGTGAAGCTACTGAAGAAAATGTTTCATGAAATTGCCAGAATAATTTGACATTGTCTTTTATGCAACCTCTTGTATTAGTTTATTAAAGAAACAGTCTGGATGCCATATAATGCTATGAACACTTGATATGGTGTGGAATTGTCTTATTTTGTTTTTTTCTTAAGACATGCAAAACGGAAAAATACAAGAGGCATAAATGTGATCACTACAAGAGCGGCCAGGACAGTAAGGAGAACATCTACAGAGTGGTAGGAGTACCAGGACATCCTGTAGTCAATTTGAATAATATCTGTATAATAATGATTTTTATGCAGGCATAAATATGTGAATATGTTTTGAGTTTTGTACTTTTGTATGGCAGGTGTGAGTAAAAATAAGAATGAAAGGAAATCAAATTCAATAATTGAATAGAATAAATCTTCATGGCTGGACATTTAATTTTGGCCCATCATAAAACAAATAAGATGAAACACATTTAATACAATACAAGGTTACACATACTTATTCACACAGACATTACGACACAAAAGATAAGTCAATCCTATTATCACCCTATTTGTGAATGA
Organism: Brotula barbata; assembly: GCA_900303265.1. NCBI lineage: Eukaryota > Metazoa > Chordata > Actinopteri > Ophidiiformes > Ophidiidae > Brotula > Brotula barbata. The sequence continues at coordinate 44,644 of OMNV01001807.1, forward strand.
TTATTGAGTTCAGACATTGATTATTCAGTGATCACTGAGTTAGTGTATGGATTATGACTGATGCACTATACTCATTAATTTAACATACTCTTTTTTGGTATCAGCTGACTGTAATAATCTGTATAGGTATACATAAGTATATATTCATTGACAAAAATAAAATAATAATCTGTCTTTCATGATTAATCAGACTTCACTTTTCTTTTCAGGCACAATCCAATGCATGACCTTATGAACGCAGCAACAATCACCAAAATAAGAAGTGCAACAGTTATAAAAAATAATATAACGTCTACAGAGTGGTAGGAGTACCAGGGCATCCTGTAGGACTCTGTCCTCAGGTGAGCAGCTCCTCCATGTCTCATGACAAACTCTATCCAGTAGATGGCGTGGTCCAGGGGTTTGATTGGCTGATCTCTGTGTAGTCTGGAGAGTCTCTGCATGTTTGTTCTGTACGAGGGCTCATTCAGCACTTCCTGTATGGCCTCGAGGAAATGGCCTTTGTCCACCCTGTCTAATGTTAGAAACTTCGCTGCTCCTCTCTCTTTCAGACGCAGCAGGTTGTCACGTTGGTCAAAAAACACAGGCAGACCCACAACTGGAACTCCATGATAAATGGCTTCTTGGACTCCATTTGTTCCTCCATGAGCCACAAAGGCTTTGACCTTGGGGTGTCCTAAGAGGTCATTCTGTGGCATCCAGTCAACCAGTAAAGTGTTGTTGCCCAAAGTTGCCGGTCTGGTGCCTTTATAACTCCAGATGACTTTCTGAGGTAATCTGGCAAAAGCTGCAGCTATCTCATCAGCTAAATCAGCAGGAAGCTCACGTACAAAAGTCCCCAGAGACATGATGACGACTCCATGCTCACCCGAACTCTGGACAAAATCCTCCAGGTGTTGAGGAAGAGGTTTTGCTGGTTTACACTGAAAGCCCCCAATATAGATAATATTCGGCATTGTGGGCCGAGGGAATTCAAACACAAAATCGACTCTCATGAGCCACAGATCTGCTCCCTGTAATAAGTCACTATATCTCACGTCTGGTCCAAAGAACTCGTCACACACAGCTTGATACTGAGGACGGACCATGAATGTATCCTGTGTTTGAAAAATAAGATAAAAAATGTGATTTTGAACTCTCTGCATAAAAGTCATTTTGTTTGACAGTCCTGAGCCTGTTATAGGAATGTAAGACAGAGGAGAGGGTGAGATGGCAAAATGTCCCTCGCCGCTCGTTACCCATCGCACATTATAGACTAAAGGGATTTGTAGATAGTGAGCCAGTATTATTCCTGCCCCCCATGCTGGATCGGTTAGGACTAAGTCATACTCACTGTTCTTTAGATCATTCATCAAGGCTTTGTCTTCAAACATGCTCGTCACCATCTTACAAACCATTCTGTGCACGTTATACATTGTCGAAAACATCTCCAGCTGCATACTTGCAAAGTTCAGAAAAGAACTCTGACGCCTTTCTAGATCAATTAGTTTCTTCAAGATTGTGTCAACGAAGTCAACATCAATGCCTTCGGTGACAGGAACAGTCAGTGCATCGTAATATGTAGAGCTGTCCTTTATGTACCAGCTTTTAGTCGTTCTTACAACCGTCACAGAGTGATTTTGAGAGTGAAGAGCTTTGATCATGGTGTCCATGTTAACCCAGTGGCTTCCCTCTAAAGGCACAACCAAAATCTTCCCTGAATCTGCTATTTGCCATACCATAAAAAGAATAGATAAGAAGGGAAGATGTGCTTTTGCATGCACGTAGGGTTCCATCTTTAACCTGAAAAAGTAAAGATATAAAACAATATAATTTCATACTCTGCTGAAAGCTTAAAATATAAAAACTGTGCATTTTCAAGCCTTGCCTTGATAAAAAAAATAAATACAATAATGTTACAATAGGGATGACAGAAGAAGGTTTTTTAACCATACCTGTTTGGCATGAAGTAGCTCCGTGCATGCATTCAGTTCCTTTTTGGCATAAATAATCCTGAAAACCAAATTCCAGGCAAGATTGCACAAGTGGATAATGATTAAGCTCTTAGTTAATCTTTTGTTTTCTCCAAAACACTAAACTGGGCTCTCTTTATTGAAGCTGTAGACAGAGTGCATTCTCTGTACCATTTTCTAAACTTGAGAAAAAAAAATTCTTATGTTGATGTTATGTTGAATTTTACTACCAAAAATGTGTGGTTGGTGCCAAACAAAATATTAACACAGCTCAGGGTTGTCACAGCTTGCCAGCTTTTATGTCAGTCTCATCCTATTTGTGACTATCTGCCCATCTTTTTCTGCTTCAAATAAATACAAAATACATTCTGCCTCTCACACGTTGCATTATTTGTTGACTATGTTAGGAGCAGTTTGTATTTGTTGAAGTAGTGTCTGGATATAAAAAGTTGTAACTCTTCCCTGGAAGCACAGTGCCACTATATCTTCGTTCGGCTGTAATGTTACTAATGGCCATTGGAAGGCGGTGCAGACCACCACTGACAAAACTGTTTGCCTGTGCTGTGTTTGGTTGAGGTTTAATAAACCTAAGGCCTTAAAATTACAACATCTGCGTTATTATGAAGTACTAACACAGCCCAGACCCACAGACCCACAAATAGAAATGATTTTGCTTGCTATTGATCCCCTAATCTTCTACACACAAACAGATTGGCCTGACAAATTATTAGACAGAACGAGAGCGAGAGAGAGAGAGAGAGAGAGAGAGAGAGAGAGAGAGAGAGGGAGAGAGAGAGTTCTCCCCTGTGTTTCTTGTTGATCATCTGACCGTAAGTCTTCACGTTTATTTGCATGTATGGTCTTTGGTCAAGGTGAAACCAGTTAGTAAATGTCACATATGAATGGAAATGTACGATACAGTTGGATAAAAATGCATAGGTAATCATTTAATGTGGATTTCTATGCAGCGATAGAGCATTTCTTCATATTTAATTCACCACCTCAGGGCTTTCACAACTTCACAACAATCTGGGCGACTGAGGCCAAATTCTGCATCTCAAGCTCTGAAACAGCAGTAATACAGAGAATGATGGCGCATATTCTGAGTGGTAATCCCATTAAAATACAATCATTGCTCCATAAGTCCTTTAGTAGCCTATTTATGTACTTTCCCTCAGTGTGTGTGTGTGTGTGTGTGTGTGTGGTGAGCTGATGTGAGTCATCATCAGAAGCTGCCTCCAGCATGGTTGGGGACGATGATGCTGGCCCATTTGTAAATCACAGGGATAAAGAGGAGCGCAGTGCCCAGGATAGCCACCAGAAGGAAGGCCCACAGAAACATTCGGTCCAGAACCTGGGCTACAAACTTCCAGTTCTGTACCACCTGTGAAAAAAAAATAAAAAATGTCAGCTTCCATGCCTCAGAGTTAGATTTGTTCCAATACTGTCATTCATAAATATTCACATATACCTAACAGGTATATACAGAGACCGCTTGGAGTTTCATGCTGGATTAGTAATTCAATAGTGAACAAATCCACAATCTTCATCGTGGAAAGTAAGATTTTAGCAACCGCAGCAGGTTGTGAAATGTGGATTTTTTTTGCTGAATATCTTCAGTAACAAATGTTACTCACCTCTCTGACCTCGTTCTCTTTCACCACATGCATGGTTATGTAGCGAATGGAATCCAAAGCTGCCTGCAGGTTATGTCGAGAGTGTAGGAGTGGGGTCATCTCTGGTCCTGGATCCTTCATGGTACCCAGGAAGGGTAATCCTCCTGCCTTAACCACTCCAGCTGTGGCATAGCGGTCCACGTGGCTGCGCATGCACAGAAGCTTAGGCAATCGATGCAGGAAAATCTTCCTCACCCAGGGCGCCATGCCGTAATGCGTTGAAGACGAGCGATGATGGATGTTAATGGCGAAGACAGTGATGACGATGGAGAGCGTGACAAAGATCATGGTGAACACCAGGTACTCCCCGATTAGGGGGATAGCCTTTGAGGAGGAAGGTATGATCTCCTCGATGACCAGGAGGAAAACGGTGAGGGACACCAGCACAGAGGTACAGAGCGAGATCTTCTCGCCGCCGTTGGAGGGCAGATAGAAGACTAGGATAGTGAGAAAGGACAGGCCAATGCACGGGATGATGAGGAAGAGGGTGTAGAAAAGCGGCAGCCTGCGGATGATGAAGAAGTAGGTGATAGTTGGATAGTAAGAGCTACCATCTGTCCTCAGACCACAGCTACCTGTGGCCTTCACTATCTCCCATTCACCGTTGTCAAAGTAGTCCTGCTTGTCCACGTGGAAGTCCTCCAGGATGATGTCCACCTATTATAATCGAAAAGGTTTAACAGTTAATGTGACAGTATCCACTGATCATTTAAACATTAAATATCAATAAGGGATCGAGGCTTTCCCCGTGAACTTAAATGCATTGAAAGATCCAGTGTAGCTAATGGCGAGTACACCAACCTGAGAGCCATCGTAGGTCCAAGAGCCAAACTTCATGGAACAGTTCTGTAGGTCAAAGGGGAAGAAGGTGACGTCGATGGTGCACGCTGACTTGTAATTGGCTGGCGGTGTCCACGATATGGTCCCATCGTATTTAACAACGGCCTTGGTGACAGTGCCTTCAAAACGACCATCTGCACTGTGGGACAAAATACAATTTCTTATACACCATCTCCCTGATACATGACAGTTAGGGGTTTTTATTGGGTGTCCTCTAAATCCTGCGTTCATTTCAGGATGTTCATAATTGTCTCTCAAATACTGATTACATAACTGAGAATTCCATTCCATACATCGTGACACATACTTATCATACAGCACGATGTCAGGCAGCCAGATGGCGTTCGAGGGGACTCGGATTGTGGTGATGCCCAGATACTCATCGGGGTTCCATCTGAGTTTCATATCAATCCACTCCTACGTGTTGAAGACAGGGGAAGGTTATTGAATTTGACCAGTAAAATACCAATGGGTTTTAATAATGGGTTATGGTTAAAACTATTGTAATGATGTAAGCCTTAAAATGGAATGATGCAATGATCAGCAATTTGACTTGTGTGGAATCATCAGAATCAGAGCAGATCATTAGCATTTCACTTTTAAAATGTTGCTATATTTAAAAAACAAAACAAAACACACAATATATATATATATACACACACACACACACATACAGTATGTATATATATATATGACCTGGATTGCAGAATAAAAATATGATCCTCTGTTATCTGTTTTGCCAATAAACTTTTCGTATGCTGTAGACTGCAGAATTTGTTGTTTGCATAGTAAATATTTGGTCTTTGCCAAACACCAGCAGAGACACAAAACACAAAGCGTAATATTCTTTACACTTTTCCCATCAACAACTATAATAGATGGTTGTTACCACTGTGACCGCCGCCCCTCCATTTCCATATTTGCAATATGTAATCCATCATTGTGGAAGGGAAGAAGTTGACCCCAGCGACAAAGCCTGTTCTCTGGGCATAATTCATAAGCTGCGAGGCACACAGGACACCCGAGCTCATGAATAAAGCTGACAGGAGCAGAGATGGTTGGGAGGTGACTTGTGGAGGCAGACGCGTGGGCACAGGGCCGTTTGGTGGGCCCAAAGGAGCCGTATAGATGAGAACTGTCAGTGAAATGTCACCAGACCAGATGAATAGGCGGTGTGGAACGGCTGTGTGGTGGCTGTCTCCAAATGCCAGGGATCACATTCGAACATTTCTACAGAGCAGCCCTACTTTATCCCACCATGTCCTCTGTTTCCACAAACTTTCAGCATGTGTCTTTACTTACCTGTTTCATCCACACATTAGTTGTCATAAGCTGGTTTTTTTCATCCTAGAATAGAAAAACAATAATAACAGTGAGTTTGTGACACCACACTGTGTTACCAAGAGGAAAGCAAAATCAACATGCGTCCATACTTACTACGTCCACAAGCTGCGAGATGGCCAGTCCAAATTTCACACGGATCGTCTGGTTTAGGTATTCCACCGGCCGTACCCATTTCTGGTAGTTTCCAAAGAGGTATTTAAACAGTTTATCCTCTGCTTTGGCATAGGAGGACAGTTTTGGGAACACTAGAAAATGATAAACACAAGGGAATTCACTTTTACATCTATTAATATAGATCCAAAGTCATTGCTTATTTGGCGCTGTTCTCAAACTGCACTAAAGACAGAGAAACCTTTTCCCCGAATACACATTTATTACACGTGAGTCAGTCATCTTACCCCCTGAAGGAGCTTAATGCGGTAACCGAGCCGTGGATATGATTGTATGTATCTGTCGTGTTCATGGTGTATTCTGTGTTCAATTTGAAGTGATTATCCCCCATTTGGCTGCCTGTCTATCAGCTACGATTAACACATTTCAGCAGAATGTTGCTGCCTCCCCGTGCTCTTCTCTGGCCCGTTAGGAAATTGTGAAAATAATTCTCAGTGTGATACTCCATTTAAATAAGGTATGGTTTATTACCTGTAAATACATTTGAAAATAGCAATTCCATGATGCATGGTGCACTGCAAACCAGTCCAATAAACAAATATGCGGACACTGAGCAGTTTTAGGTTGGAAGAAAGAGCCTTGAGGAGTTAGAATTTCCTTTTTATGCCTTCAGTTGAACAGCAGAAATGCTGTAGAAATGCTATACTCAGAAACTGCTTCCCAGAATTCATTTGACGAAATCTGTTTGATCAAATGAATTCCGGGAACCGATGCAGACCTTTACTGAGTAGCATTTGATTTTTATTACTGTAAGAGATTATCAAGAACACTCAGGTTTTTGTCTCTTCGATGAAGCCTTAGCAGAAATCCCACCTAAGCCTTCATGCTACCGATCACCAAATCATCTCTTGCCTTGGTAACACTAGCTGACAGGTAAGATGCTACATTTCGTGGAAGCAATCTGAGCCTTTGGCCAGAGAGAGAAGCACTGGATTTATAGAGAAGCACCCCTGCACTGCTGATTACGCACAATTTCTTCTATCCAGCCTTGAGATCATTCACCCAGATAGTTATAAATTCATTCTATGGATAAATAATGTGGTTGGAAATCCACCTCAAGCACGCCCACCATTGCATGGTGTCACACTTGCAGGCTGCGAATCAATACCAACAAGGCTGCAACAAACCCGATCAATGACTGTGGGATGTACAAATTCATCATTCCTATCACCACCAGCAGCATCTTGCTCGGCTTGCACGGCAGAGTAAATGAACTCTGTGTGAATTTATGCTAATTTCCTCCACGATTTGAGTCATTTTTTGTTGGAATAGTTTAAAGTACCGTTCTTTATTGACATGATAGGTTGAACTCAATTATCCTGATTTGCACACAGCAGAAAATGGTAATCACTGGACTTGCATTACATTATTGTCATTTTTTTTATACTTGACTAAGTGGTCACAGTGGCACTAACAGGTTTTTGTTTGCACATTTGATTCTTATTTGGCAAGCCCCCTCACACAACTCTGCCAGTTTTCTCCTCCTTCTCTATCTTCAACTCCACCATCTGTCCCATTGAGAGAACATTACTATGGCAATTAGATGAGGAATCCCACCCTCTCTACCGTGGGTGAACTCACACATGGAGTGGCACAGCTGGCAACAGCACAGCAGCGGCAGCAGCAGCAGGGTGAGAGAGGTGGCTGTGCCTGCTGATCCCGGCATGATATCAGAGATGGCACCAGGTCCACACAGCTGGTCCCTTGAGCATCACAGAGCTGGAAATTAAAATGGAAAACAGCAGTTACGGACACACATAAGCAATATTGCACCTCAACTTGGAGAGCATAGCATTAATGGGTTAAGGGTTCAGTTCATGCAATTACAGTCCCATGAGTCACTTTGGATTAAAGACTCCTACACATGGCATTTGTTGTTATTTCAGTGAATAGACAGCATAAAGCAGAGAAAGCCTCTACGCTCATTTGAGTGGCTGTTTAATCACACACTATACAACATTCTGTACATGCCAAGAACATGCTCTTCATCCACATTTTTAACCTGACATAAAAAAAGAGTAATAGTTACATGTTTACATCACATAATAAGCATGTAGCTACTGTTCATCTACCTGCTCTGAGTCTCTGCCATAAACACACAGTCAGGATGCAGGCTGCTGGATGCTTTGTGTCTTGACGACAGCAAGCGAGCTGCTCTAGTGCTCCTCCATTCCATGCAGGTCGTTCTCATGCCTCATCAGATGCTGCTTCCGTCCCCGCTGCCTCCAATTGTGCTAAGGCAACACATTCTCATCTCCGCCTCCTCTTCCCTCAGAATACCCATCACATTACTCCCACCCCCTCTTCTCCTAGCATTCTCCCAGAGCAGTGTCACTAATCACAGGCAGGTATTATCATCCCCTCCGAGCAGCAGTGCCGCTCCACAGCAATATGAAATGACAGCGCCGGAGCACAGGAATGTTGCCGTACATTCTCATAACCATCTTTATTCTATGGTTCACTGCTATGAATGGTTTCCCTTGTACCTTGTGTTTTTACTGTGTGTGTGTGTGTGTATGTGTGCGAGAGATTGCGTGTGAGAGAGTGCTTCCATGGTGACCACATATGGGACTGATGTTGTCTTGGATGTAAAAAAAAAAAAATTCTATTGGAATGCAATTTTCAAAGCCCTTTATTTAGTCACTTCTGTATGTTTTACATTAATAGATTTTTTGAAAAAGATTTTGTTTTAAACTGATATCAGTCATATTCCAAAAAGCAACATATCTGGTGTCTTGATCTTTTATTGTTATTGTTTATTCCATGATTAATATGTGGTGCTATCATGATACAGTCTCTGATTGTCTGATTTTGCCCCTCCCCCACAGTCTATTCCCAAACGCCTCATTGCAAAGACAGATATCGTAAATGTGAGGTGAATGCAGCTTGATACAAAACTAAATGCTAAATCCCTGCCTAGCTAAAGGTATGGATAATTTGTCAGGGACATTTATGCTACATTTTATTAAATTTGATCATTAAGCAACTGAGCCATAATCGGAGGACCGTTGGGCCAGGGCGGGGGTTTGAACTCTAATGAGAGCCTGTAGTATTTTGTGTGAGATGCAAATTCCTCATCCCATTAACTTATTTCTCTTTTCAGAACAAAAGCCAGCAGAAAACATGAACCACTCTCCTCCAGGGCCCAGTTGCTAAAAAGCTCATTCAGATATAGACTGGATATAGATATTCAACAAATCCAAAAAGAATATGTCATTATATACAAATAGACTATTTAACATTTACTGTGATGTCATACAAACTAAACTATACTACATATGTGTATAGATTTATATATGTTCCTTTTTATTATTATTATTATTATTAGTTTATTTAAAAGGGGACAGTGCAATTTCATAGAACACATGATTATACATGGTTAAAAAAGCCAGAATTAGCCAGGAGACTAGTTTTCATCTGTAGTCCCCTGGCCATGATGTAAAAAAGGCAGTAAAATTACAATTTAAAAAAGAAGAAAGAAAAGAAAAAGAGAGAAAAAAGAGAAAAAAAAACACACACAATACATGTACAATATAATACAAAATACATATCGACACCCTCTTTCTTTTATTCCTGATACTCTTTTATTTTGATACACATATTTTGTATCAATTTTCATTTTCGTGTATTTGCCCATTTCTGAGTCACCACAGTTGGAGGAATGACCGTTATATAAGTCCTTTCATGTTCCTGCTTCTTTGTCTTTGGTGTGACACTGGGATTCACAGCTGGAAGCAGCGTCAAGATGACAACACTGATTGTCCTCATTTGATTGCCAGGCTACAATTAAACCGAAGGCATCAGATGATGGACAGAGACTGATAATGAGGGATGCTGAATTATCACAGAGCCACAAAATCATTGAGGTGATCACCTTGTCATCAAACACTCGTGACACTCGTGGAATGTCTTGCGTTATTTCCACCAGGTTACTGGAAATGCTTGACCATACAACAGATTCAGAGATTTGTGATACCGTGTTATCTCTGGGTTGCACACAAACACCTGCTCTGCTTGGTGAGGAGGAGGAGAAGCAAAATGCAGCTTCCATGCACAAAATCAAAACAAACGCCTCTCCAGCAGCCACGTCTCGTGATTTGCATTTTACAGGAATTGCTCAAGGCTCAAATTAATAAGAAGCAAGACAAGTGCAAGCAAGACATAATGAGAGGAATGAGAAGAAGTCATGCTTACTGGAAAGAGGTTCCATTAACTATTTCGTCAAGTGAGCTTTACACCCCACTGCTCTTCATAAAAGTGTTATTTTTGTATAGTTTGATGCATCCTCTTCCAGTGCTTTTGTCATTTCATCCCAGCCTCTCTTTTGTCTCCTCCTACAGACATTGTTAACTTACAGAGTTAGTTACTTTGATCAGTATGTTTTCATAATGCAGCCCACTCGGGATTTATAAACTACATTTCCCTTTCGGCAGAGGTCCAAGGTAAAGCAAACAGGGCTGTACCATCAACAGGGGGGACACTTGTCTGGTATGGTACAACTTGGACAGGTCGTCAGTCTGTCGCAAGGCTGAACTCATGACTTCTTGAGTACGATTGCCCAACTGTGAACCAAATGTAACATTTGCTATGAGAGCTGAGTCCACTACTTTGTCTATGCAGTCATATTTGATCTTTTACTTTTTTTATTTGATTCAAATTTGGTGCTTTCATCTGCTCTCTTTATCACCAAGCTACATTCCATTAACTAAGTTACTTTCCAATATTTTTAGACTAGAGTTAATGTTAGATGTGTCGTGAACAGCTTGGTCTTAATCTAAAATCACAGTGGTCCGATCATCCTTGACACCAATTTCCTTGTCTTTATCATGAGCCGAATTGGACATAGTAATCGATTTATTTTATTTACTTAATTACTTACGTTACTTTCAATCTTGCCAATATTCAAAACAAAGATTTTGGAAATGTTTGATATTTCTGCCATAGTGGTCAAATAAAGTTTGAATACTATATTAGTTAACTGTGTATTACCTTTATCTGCCCTGTGTACACCTTTCTTATCTTCTTATGGGTTTAGACAATAAAAGCAGAGTCAAAGTCCTGCTGAGATCATAACTTGACAGCACATGTCCTGCTCTCTGGTGACTGACCACAAAGGTAACATTATCATTTATTTATCTTTTACTAATAAAGATACCTAGCTTTTGAATTAAGTCTGTGGCAAGTTACTTAATGTTATTTTAGACCTTTTCAAACCTTTTTGGGTGCTGTCAGGCGTAGGTTACAGCATGCTAATCTGGATTTTCTGTGTGGGAGTTCAAGGGCATGCGGAGAACCGTTAAGTTGTTAACCCATAGAGCTATATTTAGATGTATCTGATTCCAAGAAATTCATGCAAATACAAAGAAAAGGAAAAAAAATTGGTTTGCTATTTAGTTTCAGTTTCAACTAACTCAGTTTCATTTGGAAATAGTAAAACCAACATTTTTAAAAAACAGCAAGTTAAATAACCTATTAATTTATGAAATTATACCACATTTCTTTACCACACCTTTCATATTTTTTACATTTTTAGAATGCTTTGGTAAGTTAAACAAATTGATGTTGACAATTGTGTCTGTGATTAATTGTTCCTTTCCTCCTCTCTCACTTTAGAACTGAAAATGCCTCAGCTCCTGGTCTGGATCGCTCTCTTTTTCTTCTGTCCAGCTGTTATTCATAGCGGAAAAGTGCTTGTTTTTCCAGTGGATGGGAGCCACTGGGTGAACATGAACGTTATCATTGAAGAACTCCATTCAAGGGGCCATCAGGTTTCTGTTATGCGGTCATTTGACAGCTGGTACATTAAAGAGACCTCACCGTTCTATACGTCAATTACAATCAACTTTGAGTCCGGGTTTGATAAAGAATTCATAAATGTGATAGTCACTCAATTATTGGAAATCCAGAGGGGAGGAAGATCTGCCTGGGCACGCTTCAAAGTGGAAATGGAACAAGCAAGTATGGCCTCAGAGATACATGACAAAACATGCAAAATGCTTGAGAGCATCTTTGAAAACCAAGATCTGGTGCAGTCCTTACGAGACTCAGAGTACGACCTTGTCCTGACAGACCCGGCTATACCTGGAGGAGTTTTTCTGGCCAACTACCTCCGTTTACCTTTTGTTTTCAACGTGAGATGGACCTCTCACGGTGAAGCCCATTTTGACATTGCACCGTCTCCACTCTCTTATGTTCCAGTGCCTGGGACAGAGAAATCAGATAAAATGAACTTTTTTGAAAGACTCACTAATGTACTGTTTTTTGGCTTTGGACAATTTCAAGTTGCAAACTTTATCAAACCAGTATATGTTGGCTTAATTGAGAAATATTTTGGTCCAGATGTAGACTATTACTCTTTGTTTCAAGCAGCAGATCTGTGGCTCATGAGAGTCGACTTTGTGTTTGAGTTCCCTCGGCCCACAATGCCGAATGTTATCTACATGGCAGGGTTTCAGTGTAAACCAGCAAAACCTCTTCCTCAACACCTGGAGGATTTTGTCCAGAGTTCTGGAGAGCATGGGGTCGTCATCATGTCTCTGGGGACTTTGATTGCTGAGCTTCCTGCTGATTTAGCTGATGAGATAGCTGCAGCTTTTGCCAGATTACCTCAAAAAGTCATCTGGAGGTATAAAGGCACCAGACCGGCAACTTTGGGCAACAACACTTTACTGGTTGACTGGATGCCACAGAACGACCTCTTAGGACACCCCAAGGTCAAAGCCTTTGTGGCTCATGGAGGAACAAATGGAGTCCAAGAAGCCATTTATCATGGAATTCCTTTAGTAGGACTACCACTGATTTTTGATCAACATGATAATCTATTCAAAATGAAATCAAGAGGAGCAGCAAAGGTAATCGACATCTTTTCCATGGATCAGAACATATTTTTCCAGGGCGTTCAAGAAGTCCTGAGTGAGCCCTCGTACAGAACAAACATGCAGAGACTCTCCAGACTACACAGAGATCAGCCAATCAAACCCCTGGACCACGCCATCTACTGGATAGAGTTTGTCATGAGACATGGAGGAGCTGCTCACCTGAGGACAGAGTCCTACAGGATGCCCTGGTACTCCTACCACTCTGTAGACGTTATATTATTTTTAATGACTGTTGCACTTCTTATTTTGGTGATTGTTGCTGTGTTCATAAGGTCATGCATTGGATTGTGCCTGAAAAGAAAAGTGAAGTCTGACTAATCGTGAAAGATGGATTATTATTTTATTGTTGTCAATGAATTTATACTTTACAGATTATTACAGTCAGATTACACATAAAAGAGTACATCAAATTAATGAGTATAGTGCATCAGTCATAATCCAAATCAACGATCACTTATCACACAATAATCAATGTCTGAACTCAATAATCATTCACAAACAGGGTGATAATAGGGTTGACTTATCTTTTGTGAAGTAATTTCTGTGTGAATAAGTATGTGTAATCTTGTATTGTATCAAATGTGTTTCATCTAATTTGTCTTATTATGGCCCAAAATCAAATGTTCAGTCATAAAGATTTATTTTATTCCATTGTTCTATTTGATTTCCTTTGATTTTTCTTAGAATAATTGGCTCATGCCTGCCATACAAAACTACAAAATTTAAAAAGATATTTACATCAGTTACCATGAAACTGTTATGAATGCCTGCAAAAAAAATCATTATTATTCAGATATTATTCAAATTGCTATTTGTTTTCACAGAGTATAGAAAGATTCAAATTTTCAGAACAGAGCTAATCAGGCGAATCAGGGATTTGATAGTTAACTGTGTCAAAGGCGGCAGATAGGTGGAGTAATATTAGCTGTAGCTAATTCAATACAGGCAGGAGTGCAGTCTCAGTAGAGTGCCCCCTTCTGAAGCTGGATTTAAAAGAGAAAGTAAGAAGATTGCATTGTTTTTCTGAAAACCACTGTGGTTGCCATAAAAATGCAGTAAATATGATTTTTTTGTTTTTTGGGGTTTTTTTCACATCAAGTTCATTTGCCTGAACACATTCACTGGTAGTACACAGAAAATAAGACAAACATTGCTTTCACTTTTATTTTTCCTTGAGCATGCACACACATGTTTGTAACTGGATACAAAATCCTGGGGAAGTTTGTTCACAAATAGTCCATGCTGGCAGGTTAGGTCATGCAATGGATTGAATCCTCTGGTAGTTGAGCTCAGTTTGCTCTGGGTCTCTGTGACTCTGCTCTGTGTTCTCCATCGCCACATCTTCTTGACAGCTCACTCTGATTAAATACACTATGAGACCCGCACAGATGAGCGTGAGGTGGCCCATTCCTATAAACTAGGACACAAAAGAGTAAGGCCATGATGTGATTTAGTAAATATCAACACTCTAGGATGAATGGTGTTTTTGGACTATTAACACCTTTCTAGTAAATCTATCCAAATAACAGTGACATTAAAATGGGACATGCATATAGCGAGTTGGAGGTGTCCTCGGGCTATTTATCCTATATTTTCAACATACAAGAAAATATTCAACTCACCTGAGAGGTAACAAAGAGTTCCTGTGATCGAAGCATTCGTTTCTGTAGTGTGCCATTTCCTCGACTGAGTGGCTCACACCATTTCTGTGGGTATGCTTTGTCAAGTAGTACAAATCTACCCTCCCAGTCTGTCATGGCACAAGCAAAGTACTGGCCATCAAGGAACATCAAATTCAACCACAAAATGGCGGGAACGAAACTGGTGAGAGTTTTCCAGTACCACGCATCACAGCCCTGTCTTAGGATGATCATCATCAAGGTGAAGGCCATGACAGCAGGAATGATGAAGAAAGTTGAACAAAACATCCCGTTCCATTTAGGGTTGCAAGGACACACAAAATCCATCTCCACCATCTTCTCTAGTCCCATGAGGATGAAACCAAAAGCTGCATTTGATACCAGAGGACTGTTTCTAAGTTCATTTTTCAGCTTGGTAAGCCATTGTTGCTTAGGATCCATATTAGGCTGACCAAAAAATTAAGGCAGTCCAAGAAAGGGTGCTCCGTTCTGAACACATTGGTAACTGTTAGGGTTAGGTTTTTCACCCTCAGACAAAATGCCGCCCTTGCACTCTCATTGGCTTTAACCAAGTAGGGTGTGTCATCTGCTTGTTATCTTTCTGAAAATCATCTGGAAGTATGAAACCAGACAGGCACCTTTGGGCAACAAGTCTTTACTAGTTGATGGATGCCATAGAACGACCTCTTCGGGCACCCCAATGTCAAAGCCTTTGTGGCTCACGGAGGAGCAAATGTTTGAATAAATACATCCTATTTCACAATAATTTGCGACAGCCCCAGGTGGATCCTCTCATAAAAGGTGTTTGGGACATTCCCTTTATTTCAATACAACTAATATAACAGGAGGGAAAAACCATAGAATAGACCATAGAATTCAATAATATGGGTGTTGTCATGAATCTGGCTGAACCCAAATGCAGACAAGGCAGGTTGATAGGTTGTGGTTCACGATGATTTATTTCACAGTGCAGACCAAAGGTAAGGTAAACCGCAGTTGGTATGGAGGTGTGGTCACAGATAGGCTTGGCAGAGGAATCTGAGAGGAGCGCGACACAAAAGGAGTAAAGCCATGATGTGATTTAGTAAATATCAACACTCTAGGCTCAATGGTATTTTTGGACTATTAACATCTTTATAGCAAATCTATCCAAATAACAGTGACATTAAAATGGAACATGCATATAGCGAGTTGGAGGTGTCCTCAAGCTATTTATCCTATATTTTCATGGCACAAGCAAAGTACTAGCCATCGACGAACATCAAATTCAACCACACAATAGCGGGAATGACACTGGCAAGAATTTTCTTCCACCACGAATAACATCCGTGTCTTTGGATGATCAGCATCAAGGTGAAGGCCATGACTAGGAAGGAATGTAGGAATGACGAAGAAAGTTGAAGAAAACAGACCGTTCCATTTAGGGTTGCAAGGACACTCAAAATTCATCTCCAAAATCTTCTCTAGTCCCATGAGAATGAAGCCAAAAGCTGCATTTGACACCACAGGACTGTGGCTAAGTTTCTTTTTCAGCTTGGTAAGATGTTGTTGTTGACGATCCATATTAGACTGACCAAAAGATTAAGGCAGTCCAAGGAAGGGTGCACTGTTGTGAGTAGAATGGTAACTTGATGTGATGTCATTTGATGTGTAATGCATGCATCCAGGCTTAGGTTTTTCACTCTCCGACTAATGCCACCGCTCCACTCTCATTGGTTTTAACCAAGGAGGGTGTGCTATCTGCTTGTGATCTCTCTGAAAGTCATCTGGACATATGAAGCCAAACCAAAGGCACCAGACCGGCAACTTTGGGCAACAACACTTTACTAGATGACAGGATGCCACAGAACGACCTCTTCGGACACCCCAAGGTCAAAGCCTTTGCGGCTCTCGGAGGAACAAATGGAGTCCAAGAAGCCATTTATCATGGAGCTCCTTTAGTAGGACTACCACTGATTTTTAATCAACATGATAATCTTTTTAAAATGAAAGCAAGAGGAGCAGCAAAGGTAATCGATATATTTTCTATGGATCAGAACATATTTTTCCAGGTGTCCAGAAGTCCAGCATGAGCCCTTGTACAGAACAAAAATGCAGAGATCATCTGTCTATTATTTTCAGCTTCAGCATTGTAAAGCATCCATGAGTTTAATTGAAAGGCGCTAAAATTTTGATTTATTATTATTTTTATAATCAGTGTTATTATCATCATGATTATTATATCAATAACAATATAACAATTATTGGTATAAAATATTGATAATATATAAATTATATGTATTATATATATATATATCCAAATCTGCTCAAGGCTGACAGACAAAACTGACAAAATTCAAGTGTTTGAGAAGACATGGAAGTATTATCACCCCCTAATTTTTGAATTAAGTAAAAAGTAAGTTCTCAGAGACGTAACATAATTACTCTGTCACTTACCTGCATCATTCTGATTATTATGTTCCTGCTAATTACAGCATTACCAGCAGAGGGCGCGCCATGGATTAAACTACACTTGGCAACATAACGGTAGATTGGAAAAGGTGATCAGTATGTGATAAGCCATTTGAAGCTATACGGGAAAGCACTTCAGCCAACAGGTAAGCTGACAAACAAAACAAACAACATTAATAGAGAAAAAATATTAATAGAGAATATTTGTACATTTAAAAAACGCATTAGTTCTCAAACATTACAAATTGGTTGTAACTGAAAATGAGTGTTCTCTTGCCTGTAATGTCTAATAAGGGCGGGCGCTTATCAAAGTATTGCCTAGCTAAACCAGAGGTAGTTTGTGACTTTCTCTGTGAGTCAAAGTCATTTGAATGAATAAGCAGTGTTGTATGTTTGAGATTTATGTCTGTGGTAAACTGTTAAATTTGGTTGAAGTGAGGGAACTTTTTTAGCAACGTAGCTTAACGTTTACATGGAGAGATGGGCAAACGCTAAGCGTTGCTAGCATGCTAACGTGAACCGGTGCTAGCACGCTAACGTAATTGGACATGCTAAAGCAAATTGTCGCTAGCACGCTAATGCTACAGTCTATATGACTATGCTGCTGTCGCGTAAATAAATGTGTTTTACAGTGCAGGATAATATAATACAATATTCATTTTCTGTGAGTTCCTGTGGAAAGATAAATATACAGTGACTGCATCCAATATGCGAAATTGTTAAGTTAGATGATGTCAGTTGATAAAAGCATACTTCAATGTTATATTATCTCACCGTGTGGAATAATGTTGTCCACTTACCTGTTACTTACTTGGTATTTTCAAGTAGCTAAGTTAATGTTGTCTGTTGCTCACCTGTCTATACTTAAGGGAGAATACTTTTACAGCTAAACTCTTACTTATCTGTCATGTACCTGTACTGTGTTGTCCATGTAAATGAAAGAAATGTAATTTAACAGTTACCTGAGACACGTAGGACAAATAACCAATGAAAAGAGAATATGGGAATGTGTGTTTATGGTATTTAGTATCAGTTGTAAACCGCATTGAAATGTTTGTTGTTATTTGTAATGGTGCGTAACTATGGTAGAGTACAATAAGTGATCAGTAAGGGATGAGCCAGTGGAAAGTATACAGGACAGAGAGCGCTTCTCACTTAACTGTGTATTTATATTGCCAACACAAAATAAATGTGTTGCGTCAAAGTGAATCACGCTTTATTCTTATCTGTGTAACAAAAACTCAAAAGATATTCACAGCAGTTATCATGAAACTGTTCTGAATGCTTGCTTAAAAGTCTTTATTATTCAGATGTTGTTCAAATTGTATTTTTTTTCAACAGAAAGATTAAAAATTGCAGAACAGAGTTAATCAAACAATCTCAAATTCGCAATACCAAAGCTTGTGAATATGGAAATGAAAACTTTACCTACTGTTTCAATAAATACAACCTATTTAATTTATAATAATGTGTATAATAATATATTATTTTATTTTTTTAAATACTGCACCATGCCGCCCCATTAGTACTTACCTTTTCTGCTCTTTTTCTGTGGAGCCCTTCAATCTCTGTATGGAAGCACCTTCGCAAATACTCTACTAAATCACCAGAAAGACTTCTCTCAAATTGAATTCTTTATTGACAGCAGTTGACACCACAAGTCATATATTTTATGTTAATATAGTACTTTTGAATGGTGGCATGATAAAAGTCATTATTTTATATGTTTTTAGCGCTGGCACACAAGTGAGGCATAGGTTTGAATCATGACTGTTGTCTACAGTAATTAGGAGATATTTGCTTACCAGGAGTCCAATATGGTAACCCTAACATATTTCAAGTGAAAATTCACTTTGATTTTGAACATTTTTCAAAATCTGCATGCAAACCTTTTTTTTTTTTTTTTTTTTTTTTTACTTTATTTCAATGCAACAAAGATAACAGGAGGGAAAAGGGCTGTAGAATTTGATATGTTTTTTATTATTATTATTTTTTATTGTTATCACTGCAGTAGGTAGATGTAGTCAAGATAAGGTTTTAAAAGAGAAAGTAAAAGGTGGCATTGAGTTTGTCAGAACCACTGGTAGTGCAGTAAAATGCACTAAATACGTTTTTATTACTTGAAGTTTATTTCCTTGAACAGATCTACTGGTAATACATAGAAAATTGAAAGATTGCGCTCAATTTCATTTTTCATTGAGCATGCACAGCATATGTCCATGTTTGTAAGAGAAAAGATGATGAAACCATCACTTGGTTACAAAATCACCTGATGAAGTTTGTTTGCATAGTCCATGCTAGCAGGGTGGGTCATGTGGATGAAGTAGTTTGTTACAGGTTCTGCCTCCTGAGCTCAATCTGCTCTGAGACATCTGTATTCGGCATCTCCACATCCTCTTGACAGCTCACTCTGATTAAATACACTATGAGACCCACACAGATGAGCATAAGGAGGCCCATTCCTATAACCTGGGACACAAAGGAGTAAGGCCATGATGTGATTTAGTAAATATCAACACTCTAGGATGAATGGTGTTTTTGGACTATTAACACCTTTCTAGTAAATCTATCCAAATAACAGTGACATTAAAATGGGACATGCGTACAGCGAGTTGGAGGTGTCCTCGGGCTATTTATCCTATATTTTCACTAATCAAGAAAATGTTCAACTCACCTGAGAGGTAACAAAGAGTTCCTGTGATCGAAGCATTCGTTTCTGTAGTGTGCCATTTCCTCGACTAAATGGCTCACACCATTTCTGTGGGGATGCCTTGTCAAGTAGTACAAATCTACCCTCCCAGTCTGTCATGGCACAAGCAAAGTACTGGCCATCAAGGAACAACAAATTCAACCACACAATGGCGGGAACGAAACTGGTGAGAGTTTTCCTGTGCCACGCATCACAGCCGTGTCTTAGGATGATCAGCATCAAGGTGAAGGCCATGACAGCAGGAATGATGAAGAAAGCTGAAGAAAACATCCCGTTCCATTTAGGGTTGCAAGGACACTCAAACTCCATCTCCACCAGCTTCTCTAGTCCCATGAGGATGAAGCCAAAAGCTGCATTTGATACCAGAGGACTGTTGCTAAGTTCATTTTTCAGCTTGGTAAGCCATTGTTGCTTATGATCCATATTAGGTTGACCAAAAAATTAAGGCAGTCCAAGAAAGGGTGCTCCGTAGTGAACACATTGGTAACTGTTAGGTGATGTGTAATGCATGCGTCCAGGGTTAGGTTTTTCGCCCTCAGGCAAAATGCCGCCCTTCCACTCTCATTGGTTTTGAACAAAGCAGGGTGTGTCATCTGCTCTGACATCTCTCTGTCCGATTGGTCTGCAAGAGACCTCGGGCGGGTTTACATTTTAAATGTGGTCTGCTATGGACGGACTGGAGGGAGGGCCGTGAGGTGAAACAAAGTTTTCTCTGCAGTTGACCACAGAGTAGATCTTTGCATGAAAACATAGCAGGCAACAGCGAGAAGCATTTCATGTTATAATCAATTGGAAAAAGATGAACAAGAAGACAAGAGTTAAAATATGACTTATCTCACAAAACTGTAAGAGATAAGATATCCATTTATTAATCCCTCATGGGAAATTTTGGTGATGCTGCAGGAAAAACAACTGACCCACATCCTAACAGGATTAAACTAAATTGAACTATAAATCACGGTTTAAATATAGGGTATATATGGTTATGTACAAATAGACATGGTTGTGAGTGCAAAGTTAGGTCAAATGTTCACACGACACAGCGGGGAGGGGAAAAGAATTACATGGGTGACATCAATACACAAAATGCAATAATGTGCAATCATATGAATATGCATCTGAATATATTCAGTTAAAAAGTTGGTCTCAAGAAGAGACGAAATTAATCATTGAATGTGCAAAAATACAACATGCAACTTCCATTGAGATGCACAGCTATAAATGCCCCCCCGTAAATAGTATGTCAAGGGTTCTGGGGTGTTTGTTGAACTGTGAAGCGTGATTGTGCTGAATCTTTACAGACCACAAGAGGTCGCCCATGTAGCAGCACAGATCAGGAGGATTATCAGGAGGCCATGTTTGGTTTTGAAGGGGATGTGGTGGATGCAGACCACTGATGTGATGACATAATTTATAAATGACCTCTGTGAGCTTAGACCATGACCAGTAATCTCCTCATATTAAATACTGACTGGCGAGGAGAGAGGATCAAGGATTTACCTGCAATCAAATATTCTTGCACGGATGTAACAGATGAGCAGCAGTTAGATTACGTTGTTTCTTTTATTTTACGTGAACGACATAGTTACTTTCTACCTCTCTCCACGGTGATTTATACGTAATCATTGCCAGTTAGGTGAATCTTCTTTGAAATCACTGTCAGTTGGGTTAATATCCATTAGTGTGAACGTTGGCCAAATGCCAGCAGACTTGCAGGTGTCATGTCATTAAGACGAAGAATATCACTGCACTGCTACACTGAATCGGAGACATTGGAGAGAGACTGCACGGATGCACTTGAGACAGCACCAAACGTGCGCTCATGTGTCATAAAAATTGACCTCGACATGAACAGAACCTTATGTTTGTGTGTGTGTGTGTGTGTGTGTGTGTGTGTGTGTCTCTCCTCTGCGCGCACCGGGCAGGCGCAGCTCGTCGTTCCTCTTCCATTGCCAACACAGCATCTGTTTTTATGCAGCGTAATAAAAACAGGCCGTCGCCTACAACAGACGCACAGTATGTTTGGAGCACATTTTATCCGCCTTCCTGAATAATTCGCGCACTTTAATTTCAACCATCGAGCCGACCGCTTCGGCGCACATGCGCATCGATCTGCGCATCTTTGAATCTTCACAAGTACACCGTGGACAATCTCCCCTGACATCCAGAGAGACCTCTCCCCCGCAATCCGACGCCGACGAAGCTTCTGCACCGCCTATGGACGCACGTCGGGATCCCTGAGCCCCCCGGCCACGTCCCGGACCGTCCGGTCACCTTTGCCCGCCGAAGGTCTTTCAGTAAGGGAGACATTTCGACAAGAGGCTATTTTTACAGATCCCGGTGCTATGCTCGGCCCATCTCTCTAGAGCTTGTGGTCAATAGACGATCTCTCCTCCCACATTCGTCCGACGAGACCGCGGTACTCGTACCGAGCCCCAACAATGCATCCGAACGCGGTTATGCTGGCCGTGGTCCTTTTGGGGAACTTAATGCAGCCTTTCACCTCGGCGCAAAACGGTAAGAAAACAGATGTAATTTCTGGGAAACGTCGAATTGAAGGAAAGTGACTTGACTGAACCAATGTCTCCAAAGAGGCTTTTGAGAACGGCTGCGTTCAGAGTCAGACCTCTTATAGTTTCACACATCTCGACAACAAGGCCAGAGTTAAGTTCTATGTTAAACATTCTGATTTCTAATAACTAAATGACGTCAGTGTGACATCATTTAATGGTTATTCATTCAGATTCTAAAATAGGGGCCGTGTAGGTGTGTCTGCAAGGAGAATTTTGTCCACCAAATCTTTCATTTTCCTTAAAACAGAACAAAACTGATGGGTGCATATGTTTTTGGCAGCCTTTAACTGTGGTGGGAGCTTTGGTGGAACCGGTGCGCAGCGTGACTTTGTTTTGTGTGAGGGGGTTGGGTAAAACAAGTATGTGCCGAGCAGGACTAACCAGATATGGCTGCTGAAAAAACCAACCCAGACAGGTGTGTTGTAAGATGTGTTGTATGACACTAAATGACAGGAAACTCAATCAGTCGGTCAATGCACAGGCCAAGATCAGCTCATTTTTCGTAGCAGCAGCAGTCTTCACTTTGACAGTTTGTTCTGTTCACCCCATAAAGTTGACATGATTTGGCTGGAGAAGATTTTGTTGGGTGTTGCAAGTAGGCCTGTCATGGATGCTACGGAATTTCCTTCAGGATTAATAAAGTATCTATCTATGGATCTATCTATCTATCTATCTATCTATCTATCTATCTATGATTAATCAATTTGTAAGTGACTGCTTAGTTAAAATCGATTATAGTTATACTTAATCAATTAGTTGGCCAAGTGCAAAGATGGCACCTGACCTGGCCGTTAGCTAATGTAATGTCTTTCGCAACGACTTGTCTTATGCAGCAACTTTTAGGGGTAACGGGCCTTTTCCAAGATACATGCCTCATGTTCACTCTTTCTCTTTGTGCACTACGAGATATCAACCAATGAAAATGTAACACAGCCCCACATAGGACACAATGCGTCTTAAAGTGACAGTACTCCACTGACTGGTAAAATGTCTTAAATGGCACCATCATATCTATGACCAAAATGTCACGATTTATTTAAATCATTCAGAAGGTAGATTGGGAATTTGTAGTTGTTATTTCACCTTTTTGAACCAGACTGATGGACATACAGGATATACGCAGAGAAGGCCTATGTACATGCTACAATTTACATATATCAACTACTTTTTTTAATAATCACAATAATCTGTAGATTCATTGATTTTCAAAATAATCAATAGTGATGGCTTTAGTTATTTGCTCTCCTCCTATGAGGCAGAATGACCTGACAACAAAACAAAGTCTGGAAAGTCACATCAGCCAGCAGAGAAGTTTTTCAGTGTTTAAATAACCATCATCAGGAGCACCAACTTTTATGAAACTGGCTGGATCTGTTTCACTTATCTAAATTGTTAAATCTGTATGCATTCTAGTTTGAACCCTTCGTGATGGATCCTGAGAGAAAGGTGCATTAAGTTTAAGCCTATTCACTCCCGAGATGTTCAGATGTAGTATTTCTGGTTTGTGTTCATTTCTGTGAGCCCTGCCCTTAATCTGAAAACAGGAAGACCTGATGCGGAATTATAGGCGGAGTTTGTAAGAATTAATTTATTTTTTAAACCTGTTTATAACGTAGGGGGAGACTATCAGTGTTTGGCAGCTTGATTGCAGGGCTGGTACAAATCTTAACACAGAAGCTTACAAAACATTTAAAGGATTGACTTTTTGGGCAATGTGGAGAGATTTGCTGACAGATGGTCTTGCAAAACACTTGAAACCATATTTGTGGTGACCTTGGTAAGATGATGATTTAATATTATTCTCAAATGTCAAGGCCCCCCCCGTGTTGGCAAATCAATATCACTGACATGATCTCGTGCGTGGCTATTGGACAAAAATAAAGTATGAAAGTATTATCCTCTGTGATAATAGGGGTAGCCATAATGTAAGATTCATATATACATATTTAAATGGTAGGATGACAAGACTTTTGGTAAATGTTTAAAACTGAGGTATACTTTTTGTTGCTAATTATGTTCCTTAAATTCTTTTTTACCTCTATAGTAATTGATCTGATATATAACTGTGCGAGCACAGAGCGAGGTGTGCTCTGATCTTGCCATCTGGAAAATTAAATACCAAATAAGCCCTCTATTGTTAGCCAAAGCCCGAGCAATGGCATTCCAAACACTGATCTTTGCCCAACATTGATGCCCACACCCTGGGCACTGACACACACACAAACTTACCGAGGGGTCAAAGAGAGACAGATTGGTGCCACTGTTGCTAAATGTATCTTTACCTTGTTTATTGAAGCAATGGAAAATTCCTGGCTAATTTGACAAAATAAAGGCAATGACATTTCATTTTAGCTGTAGATAAGTTTTGTATTTGGATGATGGGAGGGCACATCCCATGCATCCAAAAGTTGTTTGATCTGTCTCTTAGAGTTACAGATTAAGGGTAATTGGCACATGGCTTCTTATGCAATCGTAGATTCCCCTGAGTATCACAGAGCTCAGACAGTGACATGGAGAGAATAATAATTGTAAGTGCAGGATATGTAATCACTGTATCTGTGAAGCGGAGGGAATTGGTGCCATTATTTCCTCACGCTCAGGGAAAAAGTGAGCCTACTGTAGATGGTTCTGCGACAGATATTTGGAGGACTGTAAATAGCATCCATCCATTCTGCCGTGTTGCTATTTTTACCACTGAGACACAGCACAGAGAACTGTGGCTTTAAGGTCCTTTTGTGAAAGTGAATCCATTAACTCTTAATGGACACAGTCCTTGTGCACAGCTGCACGGTCCTCTAAAGACTCGCTAGGTGGCTGTGGACTCTTTAAGCGGTAGGATGCCATAGTGTAAAAAAGAGCGGATAACGTGTTGAGAAAGTGTCAGGATTGACCCGAATAAATGCTTTTTGTGCTTTACATAACATATCCCTACACACTGTGTAGCCTGCGCCTCCTGAAAAGGAGCATTTATTGGATGCGTGAGTTTGGACTGTTAACCAGTTGCTCAACACGAAGGCGAGTCCGGCACACAAAGTGCAGCCTTAGCAGAGTTGCACAATCAAATCATAAAAATATAGTGTCACGGTAGCTCTCCCCGCATGGATTGCAATTTGTACTGCAGCTGCATTTTTGTTGATAAGCTCCAGTGCTCATTATGTTGTCAGTACTAAGCAATATCATTAAGGAAAACGCCTCATTTAAAATGAGCTTTTTACAGTTACAGCCCTTCCAATCAATACCATGTCCATATCGTGTTTCTGTCCGGCTTTGCGTAAAGGTACATTTATAAGCCTGGAAAATATGCTATGGGACTCTAGCCAGCTCCAACACTGACTCATGCTTGCCTACTGTGAAATCTGATATGTGCTGCGCTGATTAGGTGCAGCATCCCACAGTCTAAGAGACACTGCAGGCACATACTGATGCACAACCATAAGGTGAACCACATTTTAATAGGCATTTATCCAGGGAAGATTTTGCTGAGCAGGCACACTCTTTTATTCCACCATCACATAGCTTCACATTCATACTTATGCTCATTCACAGCTGGAAGCTTCCTAATTTAGCCACAGACCTCGACTATTGGCTTTTGTGTTGGGACAACTCAGGTTAATATTGTGCAAGGACACCACGGAGACGGAACGCTCAAAGCGAATGCCACTGATTTCGACCACAGTTGTAAATATTAATGCGCAGGAAAAAAGGAGATTTGTTTTTTGGCACTTTGGCACAAATTAGGAGTAATATATATTTTTAATAATGTAATAGGTGAAGAACGGAACTGAACATAGCAGAATAAAGTCTGCTGGAGATCAAGCACTTTTAATTTTGTCTCATTATTGTGTGGAGAATCAGTGGCCCAAGAAGTATCTGTGGGCTTGGTTTTCATACTAAATCACTTACGCTATCTTATCTCGATCTCGAAATGGAGACAAAATGAAGTATTTGCTAGTTGAGGTCAGTATTTCCCTAATGCATGAGAAATCCTCTAAAGCTTCATCAAGTTATACATTTAGTTAGATTAGTTAAATATACCCACTGTTCCCTTAGAATGTGTTTTCCTTGATGATTTAATCTCGAGTATCTATATTTTTTATTTAATTGAAAGAATTTGATTATCAACTTATTGATGCAGTTTTTGTCCCAGTTGTGTGCTAGCAGCAGGGACTGCTTTGAATGACACGTTCGCTTGTTGTTTGTATTCTGGGTCTGATTTCCCAACAGCATTGATAATGAATGGCGTGTTTTTCAAGAAGCTGCCTGTCAAATTTTGGTTGTTGTTGTTTTGGGTTTTTTTTCCCCAAACAAGAAGCGTTTTCAAAATATTCCCCTGGTACAAGTTTATCACCGCGTGTCAATCATGTAAAAAGATAGCAAATGGGACGCATTGGGGGGTGGAGGGGAGGAGAATTCTCCCACCATTGCAGAGACGGCCTCCCGTACTTCCTACTGATATTCTACCTGCTGGATGCCATGCAGGGTCAGCGGGATAGTGTTAACCTTGGCTGTGCTGTGCCCTCGAGATAAACCACCCTGCTGTCAGCTCCTCGGAGTGTAAATTATCTGCAGTTTATATTCATGTGTTAAAACATGCAAAGGCATTAATTTAATCTGTTAATTTCCATTCTCGTTGGTCCTTGTGAAGCATCTGTCACTATAAGTCATGTCAAAAAAGCCTCTTGATGTTAGGCAATTCCAAATGCTTTGCAATTATAAGTGTTCCTAAAGATAGACTTAAAAAAACAGAAAATACTTGCAGTCTGTAATTCAAAGGTTTCTTTTCTTAACGTAACTATTATGACATAATTCTCATATCGGCATGCCGTGCTGCACTGCCTGCTGATGTTGACCATAACAGTTAAATGATAAGTCACTGAAGTAAATCTCCAGGAGATGAATCTCTTCTAAATTTCGCCTTGTTATTGTGTGGAGAATCAGCTGGCCATTATCATATTCACGATGAAATAATTCTTAACCGGCAGGTTGTTGTTTACAGTTCTTAGTCTCCATCCAGTAGATGAGCGATGAGTGACACCTATCATGATGTGAGACATTTAAGAGTAAGATTATATCATTTTCTCATATTAAAAACGTTAATTAAATATAGTAACATAGATAGTAACGAGATCATGCTGCGATAGTTAACGTGATGTCTAATTCTAGACTGCCCACCTGTACTTGCACGGTGCTGTGTGGTGATATTGGCCTCACTTGATATTACTGCTCACACATTAGTATAATTATTCCATTTACGTGTGTGGGTTGTCAGCCAACTCAGCCAGAGAACAATTCTTATGCGCATTCCTTTATTGGCCAAAATGTGTGAACACAAAGCCTCGTTTTAGTGCATCAACTGAGTGAGGAGCTTTCATAAGGAAATATGGGGCACCATCTTCGAACACGACAAATCCATATTCCAACAATATGGCCATTGGAAGAATGCTCTCAGTGTCCTTGTTGAATAGTCGCTGTTACCTATGTGAAATTTCATATTGGTGTGCTCATACAGTATAGAGTACATTCATTCATGCCTCTACACACACACACACACACACACACACACACACACACACACACACGGACAGGCTTGTGAGCACATAACCACTTCAGTGGCCCTGGATGGGGGTTTCCCACTCGCTGATTTTTCTCTATCTCTGTTGTGTGGTTGGAGATGGCGATTTAGGTTGTAGGCAGACGGCTGAGTCACTCAGGCTGCATGATGGTGGTGTCAGTGTGTGTTGTCAGTCCTCATGGGTACTCTGTACCTACATCAGTGAGCTTATAATGACCGTGACTACCAAACAACCACACACAGAGCTTGTCAAAGAACACTACAGGACATTTTACGATACTATAATTCTCATGTCACATGGAAATAAACTGGGTTTAAATGGCACCCTGAAGGACTCCAGACTTCAGTTTAATTGTACATCGTTCGTGTACATGTTGTATAGGCATATTTTGTGCACGCAACCGACCTTTCTCATGGCGCACATTTTTACTTGTGATAGCAAGAAAAGCGCAGATTGACTTAAAATCATTACGATAGCACAGATCTATGTAGGAGTGCCAGTAAGCCAGCAGGCACAGTGTACATTGAATGTGTTGGAGACATTATCATCACATTTTGTAAACACGATTGACAAGTTAAACACAATCATGTACACTAATCAAACAATTGTATGCCTGTAAATGTAGGCCAACATCAGTTGAGGTTAGGTATGGTTTCTCATTCACGAATATGAAATATGGGCAAAAACATGGTTTGTTGACTAAGCTGCCACTGATCAATTGCAGTTTTTCACTGTTAAACTACAAAAACACCATTTTGATAATTCATTGTCTTTTGGCCAGTATGATATGATATTGCTATTTAAGACACAGACCAGTAAATGGTGCATTGTCACTTGTATGATGTTCCATTTTCATCGGTTGTTATCTATTGCTGCAGACAGAGTGTGAGGCGTGGGGAAGAATAAAGTTGCCAAATCCAATAAGAGTTGTGTTGAGTCCTGTGGGGTCAGGCATCATCTTCGCATTTGTTCCTTTGCAGAATAATTGATTACATATAATTTTATTAAATCACGTAGCGTCGTGACCTCACAATGTGCTGTTGAATACAATGCTACTATTAAATACCACATTCCTCAAAACCCAATGACTACAACTAGTATTATGTCTTAGAAAACAAAATTAGAAATATTGTGTCTTGCTCTGTTCGCTTTGCATGTCCATTTCCACATCCTTCAGACGCTAGCTTTAATATTGGTGTATGCTACACACCCCCAAAGACTGTGTCAATGAACATGAATATCAATCCATGTGCCAAAAAGTCGTAAATATTTTGACATCTTAAAATAAATGTCATGCACGTCAGAGGGTGTTGCAAGAGCACACACACACCGCAGATAGATGAGGTGTACCAAATGAGAGCAATGGTTTTGCAGACGAAGCATTATTAGCCCCGAGGACATGTGAGCACCCATTAAGAGGGTCTGCTTTAAAACAGCAGAGCCATTATATTCTAATCTTATTTTCCCCTCTCCTTTTACCTATGTTCATTTACAGTAAAAACATGGAGGGCTTTCTACCGTACTGGAAAAGTCAGCTACTTCAGGCTTTTTATATGTTTGATGGAAACAGTCTGCGAGGAGTTCCAATTGAAATAACGTTCATTTGTTAGCATTTGAATCCTCTTCATTCTCCCGCAGAGATCTCCGTCACTCCTCACTCTGCTGTCTCTCCCAGTATTCATATGAAATGAATGTGTACCAGTAGCTTTGTCTTTCCTTTTCTCTGCCAGCGTTGAGCGCCTTGTTTTAACAAGACAAGAATCAGTCCAGCTGTCAGCTGACTGTTGTCTGTGTATTTCTCTGCAGCATCCATCTGAGCCTAAATTTGAAGAAAGCCTCGTATTTTTTTTTTCCCCTCGCCGATAATTGCATTTGCCGTCACCTTTTAGGAAATTCTTTTCCTGTGATTATGAGCTCTCCTTTTGAGCCAATTCATTGTCATGCCCACAGTGAAGAACACCGTGATAATGTTCTGTCTAACTGGAGTATTGCTTTAACAGTGTAGGCGGATAGGCTTGGATTCATCCTACGGGATTGTATGTGAGAGCTTGATGGGCCCAGATGTTTCCTGAGAAAAGAAACAAATGCTAATTACTCTGCATATGTCATTGCACACTGAAACACACACACACACACACACACATAAGCTCTCCATATTCAAAGGCTTCCCTCCAAACAAGAAGACTGTACTTTATTTATAATATATTGTTTGCAATTTGCTCACACTTTGCCTTTCCTGTAATTAGTTTCAACGTTATTTAAATATGCCAATGAGTCACAAACTGGTTTTTGCGATGGACTTGCTACTACAGGCATAACCCCACCCATGTACTGATAAGTATGTTTGCTGCACAGTGAACACCGACCTTAAGATGAATAGGCACCTTCCAGTGTAGTGTAGTAATACTGAAAACATACTGTAAATGGAGTTATGACCCAATAAAAGTACGGTGATGAGCTGAACATGGATTTGTTGTGGTGGCTGAGATGATCACTGTAGTTTTTTAAACACTCCTTCCTTGTGTTTATGATAGATTACTTTTAGTAGGTTAAGCAGACCTGGGAGGACCTGCAAATTGTTGTATTTAGACACATCACACAGTCTAACACTCAAGAGACCACAGACTCCAGCTTCCTGTTTCTTCTTACAGGAATTGAGGACAGAATCAAGGCTGCTTTCTTCGCCCGTTTTATGTGATTTATTTAGGCACACGTGGCGTACAGTTGACAGTTCTCAAGGACAACAGAGAACAATGTCTGCAGTCCAGGTGATCTGTCATTAGATGAGGTTCATTATGGCTGGCAGGGTATTGTTGAGCTAACTGCTGATGTGGAACAGAGGCATGAATCAGACACGGCCATACACTCAGCTTATGGATACTGGATTCACTTGTGTTTTCTGTACCACGTAGAGGTAAACATGGTGTTGTTTGCCCAGCTACAACCTTTGGATTCTTTGCAGTCATTGCAAATATTTTCTAGTGCATTTGTTTGGGACGCGGGTGTGTTTTTAAAATAGTTTTTCTGTCGTTCATAAATGGCTCTGGACCCTTGTTTGCACTGAAAGTGGCTTTATTGCGGTTATTTATTAATTTGTTTGCACCTTAGGTAAGCTATTCATGAAACTCTGACAATAATTAACATCTGATTCAGGCTGACACTAAATTTCTTCTGAGGGATGTTTTAGTTTCTGTTTGTCTCAACTGTGTTGGTAATAAATTGATAACAAGATTGCAGCGTTTGGTACCTCCTCTCTTAAATGTAGATCTCTGATGCAGAGGATTTAGGTTTCCAAGGTTTCCTTCCTAAGTGTGCTAGATTTAAAAAAAAAAAAAATGTATTATCATTTGTGCTTCCAAAAATGTTGCTGTTCCAAAAGGTTTTTGGTGGGGCCTCTGCGCCATACATCTCAATGGCACCATATGTTCCCATCAGGCTCTCCTACCTTGAGGTATGAGAGAAAACTGTTGGACCTATTCTGGTCCTCTGTTACCATACATGAATTTTGCAAAGTCCAGCTTATCCAAATATGAAAGCTGGCTGACCCAATTTCTGGTGTTACCGGCTAGAGCTGCGATGGATGAAAAGCGATTAGCTTCATAAATAAATACAATAATTTTCCAATATGAGAAAATTTAACGGCGGGTGCCAGAAAAGTCGAAAGTCGGTCAGTATTCAAACTAATTGATTTATGGTGTGTGTAATCTGATATGTGCTTAGTGTGGCTTTTCTTATGCTGGTTTTTGAGAACATGTTTTGAATCATCTCATGATAATAATCATCATTATGATAAGTGATTGATTGCTTAGAGTCTGAATTTGGTTTATTGACAAAGTGTGCTCACACATACAAGGAATTGGACTCCAGTGATCAGTGTCGCTTTTTTGTGCTTTTCTTACATTTATCTACATCGTGCAAATACAAAGGGCAAGACAGGACAGACAAGACTGACAGATCTCCACATTCAAAAACATACACATTATATACAGCAAACCTTAACACACCTACTGTACCCTGATCTCAGCAGGGTTAATAATTTGAAAGTGGCCTGACAGAGCGATATCAGTGGGACATATTGAGCTAAAGGAGAACGATTTCAAGCCTCTGATTCGGTGAGTCACATGACATTGCGTGGGATCAAGTCGTGTTATTCTTCAGCACGGACAATTACACAGCATGCTTGTAGCACACAAGTCACACTGAATTCTGCCAAGATTAGCTGTTTGTTGAGTTTACGTAAGCAATGAACTATGCTGTAGGGATGCTGTAAGCTGCCAGTGCAGTCGTTGTTGCAACACAAGTGTAGGGTGAGAAATGCGTTCTCTTCTTTGGCCTCATGTCAAGTGGTAAAGAAAATGACTTCAAATGCTGCATTATATGTACTGAATGACCACCTGCACCTTATTTCATTTTTTTAAAACTTGTTTGGGTTTTTTTTACAATTTATCTGTCATCTGATTGATTTCCCATTTAGACTACTGTCACCACTGTAATATAATGATAATAATATAATCATTACAACATTTTTGTCTAAATTAATTTTGCAGTGAAACCCTTTTTATTAAAAACATTTTAAATACGGCTCTGGAGATTTGTAATATTACAATAATGATAATATGACGATTACAATCACTATACTGTTCCTACTAATGTTGCTCTCGGTTTACTATATATGCTTATTTAAGGGCAGGATTGGGATGCAGCAGTCTTAGAGGTCCTGGAACTTCACATCAGTGTGATGAAATATGATTTGTCATGGATTTGATTCGCTCCATCACAAATATTCCCATCTGGTGATTTAATCTGTGAAGAATTTCTCAGTTGACTATCTCAGAATATATATGTATATATATATGTAATGAACGTGTTGTGATATAACATTAAATACACCATGACATCAGCCTTTCTCCATATGACACCTAGATGAGTCTTGATGCAGCTTTAAAATATATATATATATATACGTATATACACACATTGTATGCATAGGCACAGTATGTTCTGTGATTAAAAAGGATTTTCCTCATGTTGTATTTATTCTTTCGATATTTTGTTTTTGATACATTCTTCCAGTTTTTAGTAGTTTTTTTTTTTTTTCAGTGCGCTGCTGTTTTGGGACCGTTGTCTGCCCACATCTCAAAATGACAGATTGGAAATCTATCTATACAACTTTCCTCTTTTGTTTTCGGTGTGCTGCTCCTGCTTCTACCGCTTTAAGTCAAGTTGAGTTAAAAAGGGCTTCACCGGCCCACACAACAACAGGTCCTGACCCAGCCCAAAGCTCTACAAGAAAAACCCAACTCCCCAAAAAACCTGAACGCGAAGGAAATAAAGGAAGAAAATTCCAAAGATGTTTACTTTGTGTGCGATTACAGTCAATGCATGAAAGATTGCGTTGGCCTCTTTGGCGGTTATGGGGAGCTCCAAAGAGAAGGAGCGCGGCAGGAGGAGGCTCTATCTTCACCACAGACACCGCTGATCTTACTCTTAGTGCGCTTAGTGCCACTTCTCAAGCTCTTCTGCTCACTCTTCCTCACTTGCTTACTTAACTGGAACTGATGACTCCAAACGATCTGCAGCCCTTTGTTCTACCATATTTGAGGTTTGCAGAAATTCCCCAGAAAATACTCACACAAAGATGAGTTTTAATGAAATGATTTTAATTAGTGGAAATTATTAATTTATTTTCAGAACTGTGTATAATTACACTTCACATTTCAGAGTATAATAATTAGTTAGGATTCACGATTAGAGCAATGTATCCTCAAGGACGGAGACATTTTGCATGAAATTTACAATGTAATGAATTTTTTTTTTTTCATTCCGTGTACACTTAAATATTGTTAGAGGGTTACTGGAGAGAAGAAAAGTAGAAAGAAAAAGAAAATAGATATCACTCCTACATGTTGACACGGATTCAAGACTGACTGACTATGACTAACAGTTGTGTAGCACTAAAAGACCAGGGAATGTTGACATCAAGTCACATTAACCATTTTTCCCACCTATCAATGATTTCAGTCTTGCTTCTTTTAAGTTTGCCTTTAATCATCCTCTCTTTTGTTTCCAACTGATCCCGCTTAATTTTTTCCTCCATCCTCTTCTACCCTTTCCTTCCCTGCCATCCCGATACACTTTTCCTCTCCAGCTGGGTTTGTGAAGTCGCCAATGTCTGAGACTAAGCTTACGGGGGACACCTTTGAGCTGTACTGCGACGTGGTCGGTAACCCCACGCCAGAGATCCAGTGGTGGTATGCTGAGATCAACCGAGCCGACTCCTTCAAGCAGCTGTGGGACGGAGCCCGCAAGCGTCGGGTATCCATCAACACGGCCTACGGCACCAATGGAGTCAGTGTGCTGGGCATCACGCGCCTCACACTGGAGGACTCCGGGACCTATGAGTGCCGGGCCAGCAACGATCCCAGGCGCAATGACCTCCGACAAAATCCTGCCATCACCTGGATCCGCGCCCAGGCCACCATTTCGGTGCTACAGAGTGAGTGGTCTATGTGCTGTAGTGCCTAGATGGAACCACCAATCCCATGCCCCAACAGCCCCACTCTGTATAACCTCTCAAGACCCCCACCCCCACAGCGGTCACTGTCCTAACAAAAATAAAACATAACAGCCACCTTATTAATTCGTGTTCAGTCGCATGACACCTAAAACTTCTAATCAATTCTGTGATCCCTTATGTCGTTGTTGACTTGTCTGTTGCATTTTAATTATATTTCCTGGTAAACGTGTTCATTCTCCTGACTCCCAAAATCCTGAGCATCTTGTTACAAATGACCACAAACCCAGGAATCTTGCTTGGTTTCTACTTTCATTCTCCTCCTTCCTGACATGTCAGACTACTCCGTCTCAGTCCTGTTGAAATACTCGAGTCATTATCTTTCTCACTGTAACCTAATTTCAGCCATTTCTTATTCCCTGGATTTATTTGTGACACTTATTCCCTTAACATGTTGTTGTGTCCTTTGTGTCGCGTGGATCGTTTTATTTACTTCAAAGCCCTGTCTGTAAAATGCAGCCTCGGAGACCTAGGGGCGCTTTGAAGTAATGACGCTTTTGATTTGGCTTTCCACTCTGGGCAAAGTGTAAATGGGACTGTAAGAAGACACAAGGAGGAATCTGTTAAAGTGTAAAGAGCGATTCCTGCTGTCAGCTTTTTTTGCTGATAAAAGCAAACATTTTCTCCTTTCAAATTTGAGTGCAGTAATCCAGTCAAAGATAAGACCACACGAGGGCCCTCAGTGTCTCATTTCTTCTTCAGGAGAGACCGATTTCAGCCCCATTCAAGTCTCTCCGGACTTGCCTGCACTGTGTAACCTTGTGCCTTCTTTGCCATTCGATGTGTGACTGTGAATCAGTAATGACATTATATGCTTTAACCCTCTGCTACAGTCAGTCATACAGTCAGTCAAACATGCTAAAGTCCAGCCTGACTCCTTAATCTGGACATGCTTTTGTGCTCTGCCCACTGGAGCACAGGGAAATGAGGAATGTTGTTAGTCCAAGGGAAACTCTGTGAAGATTTATGTTCTGTAGGAGCACTCATTGATTAGGTGTAGGGGTTGCTGTAATTTCATCTCTTACAAGTGCTTAAGTCCCATTTTCCTGCCACCAAAGAGTTTATCAAGCCTGTAGTAAAACATGCTTGGATAATGGAATGTGACCCTTGTATTCAAAATATTCTGTCATTACTGAGGAGTTCATATACATGTAATATAGCTCATTTGTTACATGTATATAACAGGCTATACATGATAGCCGCGATGATGTGAATGTGTAGTTTGTAGTCGGGGGAATGTGCTACCGAATGCATTCCCTCGCACAAAGCTTCAAATGACGACTCTGAGCATTTGGATGATTTTTGTTTTTTTAAGTGAATGCAGTTTTAATTTCAGCGTTTCCATAAAACATGCATGCCTACGTAGAAACTACAAGAGACGCTTCTTTTTTAAATCTATGTGCCTACGTAGATCTCGGTGGACTTTGGGAGTACAGACACGCTGTACTGTACTGGCTATTTAAAAGCTAGCAGATTTGTGTTGCTGTCCTTTTTTAAATGTCACAATAGCATGTTTTGCAAAATGTTTTGGAAAATGACAAATGTGTGCGGTTCTGAGATGGACCCAGGAGTACATCGAGAAGGACGTATGCTTATTAGGAGTGTGTGAGTGGCTCAAACCATTTGGCTCAACCTCATCCTTAAGTGGCCTCTCTCCCGAAGCAGACAGATTATGATGGAATGTGCTATAATGTCACCATTTTGAGGCTCGCGCTGCCTTACACAATGGCATAATGCTCCATTAAATATAGAGCCAAGCCAAGTATGTCAATGTGTGTCAGCCATTTCATCAATTTCACTCAACAACAACAACAACAACAAAAGCTCTGCATGGCTTTACGGGAGTATGAAAAACTTTTGGATAATGTAAAAAAAAAAAAAAAAA
This sequence comes from Brotula barbata, assembly GCA_900303265.1. Classification (NCBI taxonomy): domain Eukaryota; kingdom Metazoa; phylum Chordata; class Actinopteri; order Ophidiiformes; family Ophidiidae; genus Brotula; species Brotula barbata. The sequence continues at coordinate 80,911 of OMNV01001807.1, forward strand.
AAAATCACATACTGGCAAAGTCGTGTAATTTTTTACATTTTTAATTTGTGTAGTGTGATGTCATACCCACAAAAATGACATCTGTGTCAGCTGAACAGTAGCAATGACACTTGCGCCGAGACCGTACAGAGTTTTACATGGAGTGTAAGATATGGGGGTCAGACTGCATAAGAGACGGGGGAATGGAAAGGGATTGGTATTTACTCATCATTACGAAATTTGGTTGATTTATATTAGTGTTATTATTCTGACATGATATTACATTATCCAACAGTTAAAAAAATTGAGTCGCAGCAAAGTGTCCTACAAACAACCTTTTGGATAAATTGCCTGAGGATGTTTGCTAAATGTTAATTTATGTACCTTGTGTTGTGTGTGCACCCATGTCTCTAAGATACTATTAATAGAACATGTGGTTCAGCTTAGTGGGGGGAGAGAAACGTAAGGGGGAGGGGGGGAAATATCCCCTTAGCTATACAGAACTGCAGGAAGAAGGTGCCATGAATGCTAATAGAAGTCATTCGCCAGTCACAGTAGCCCTGCTCCCCCCCTCCTCCCTCCTTTTGCTTTACTACTGGCCTTGCAGCAGCAGGCAGTAGTAGGATTATGATGCTTTTCCTCTCTGCTCCTCCCCTCTGGGGCTCCACCGTCGCCATGGTTGGCCCACGATGGAGAAGGAGGAGGAGCAGAGCAGAGGAGGCTTCCTGTTCACTACTCAGGGCAAAGCAAAGGAGGCTCGCTCTCTTGATAACACCTTCTAGTTTCTGAACATCCCTCAGAAATAGCTGCTGGTATTTAGTAACCAGAGTAGCTTACGTAGCTATGTAGTGGGTGAGGTAATTTAGGTAGTTATACAGCAGTAATGTAAAGTGTCATTGGTATTTTTAATGTACAGCCATTTTCTAACGTGGCGTATTTTACTGCATATTCTGATGGCTGATTCATATCAGATAGCAGAGGCCATCTTTAAGAGGCCATGCAGTATCCGATCGAAGTATTTTTGACACATTGGTCAAAACATTACATGGCAGTACATTACAAAATAATAATACAAAGCAGAACAATTATTTAATAATGCACTGCAATTAAGACCAATAAAGTAAAATGCAGAAAGTAAAAATCAATTAATCATAGATTAATATTTTACACTTTTCCAAAACAAAACAGTACTCATTAGTCCATTAGTCAAGTACCTAAATCAGCGAGAATACCCAGCTGCTACTACTTGTATTTCCCTACAAACTGTATGCTGATACAAGTCACCGTAGCTGTCTCAGGTATTCTGTTTTGTTTTTTTGTGTATATTCCGTGTATTTTATACTCGTGTCTCAGACGTCCTCCCACGCAAATGTTACAAGAAAAGCATACAGCCTACAGGTACAATGGGAGGAAGCATTGAACTGTCAAGACCCAGTTCTGTGATAAGGTTTGACTTTCTCTGTCTTCCAGAACCAAAGATCAGTGCTTCTGATCAGATCAACCTGTCAGCAGACAACACTGGGATACCGGTTATCCTGGAGTGTAATTTGACCACTGCCCTTACTGCCCACGAGGAAAGCTTCTGGATGAAGAACGGACAGGAGATCTCCAAAACACGGACAGAGCAGAGAAACACGGCATACAGGTGAACAACAGTTTCACACATAACATAGACCATTTAGATTAGGAATACGCATACACATCACACCACATCACTGGAACTGTGGATTAAGTGTGAAAATATTTGCTTTATCTCTCAACCCTCACTGCAATGTTCACCGTTCACTGCAAATCAAGCACATTGATCTGAATGCTTCCTTTAGGTAGAGTGAGCACAGGATTTCCCAGTCCACACAACCTTAATTACACACCAGGCTTTCACCATCAAACCTCACTTTTCTTTCTCAGCCAGTTCTGCTATAGATGGATTTCTTAATTCCACTCCCCCGCCAACAATTTTTAATACAGTATTTTGGCCCAGTCCTGTCTGCAATTTTTTGGGTTTCACCGAAATCCCACCAGCATAATCGTGCAATAATAATAATAAAAATATAACCATTTAACGTACGATGCAAAATACTTGATAGTAATTTCTCAGTAGTATACCTCCTCTAATCTGCATCGTAGTGCCAATTTAATGAAGCAGAGCCTTTTAGGAATAACACTGAATTCGGTGCCCACTTAAGGCAGATATTGAACTTCATCAAACTGGAGAATTCAAAACACCGTCACAGCCTGCAGTACTGACTAGTTCTTAGTTCCTGCTGTCACACAGAATAATCATCAGAGCACAAAGCCACCGTTGTCCCTGTAGACATACCACAGACTCTTCCTCGCCACAAGATAAGACCAATTGGCCACTTACATGTCACATTAGATCAGCGATACACTGAGGAATACAGCTACATGCTTGTAGTGTCCTTCCCTCTAGGCAGAGCTATAGTTCCATAATGGAATAGCAGATGGAAAACATTTTGTGTACCATGAGCTGGTATTCCCTTCCGGCACGAAACGCTGTCCTCCAAACCAGATACGGAAGATAAATTTGCAAATGAGTGCATTAAAACTTTGGACAAACGTGACGTGCACTTTGTTACAGAATCAATAAACCAAGAGCTGACGATGCTGGGGAGTACATGTGCGTTTACACGTTTGACATGGCACCGAATGCAAACGCCACAATCGAAGTGAAAGGTAAGATTCTTCCGTGCACTGTAGCAACTGAAATTTTTTTTAAAAGTACCATTGTGTCCTCTACAAAAGATACCGCTGTCCAACAAGAGATTTTCTTTAGGGGATGTCGTCCAAGTATTCTGATAATGAAAAAAAAAAAAAAAGCCCTGGAGTTAATTTTAGCCTATTCTGTTGTCACGCCTGGGGTTCTCCGGGGAGACGGAGAGATAAAAGTGTCCTAGAAAAGTTAGCTACCTAAAGCTGCGTGAAAAGAGTCCTCGCTGAAAAAGAGATTTGGGTCCAATCCTGACAACACCGAGGCTGCTTTCCCTGAGACACCACTCACCACACTAATAATATTGTCAGGCATTACACTGTACATGCTCAACACTCAGGCAGTAACACAAGCAATCTGTAGCAATTTCCATTCAACTCAGGAAAGGTTAAACTAGTTATGTTCAGGCGGACCTGGCAATAGAAATTTTAACCACAAAACTAGCATGATGAAATCTGAGTGAAGACATCAACTCGAATTAGGGATCCTCTCTGACACAGGGTGAGTGAGACCCGGTTCAAGAAGAGCTTTTGCCTGTGTGTAGCGCTTAAGCCAATTTGCTGTGGCATGGCTGCGGTGCGTACTGAGCATGCTTGCCTCTTACTTCGCGGCTGTCTTAAAGCACCGCCTGATTGCATAATACGGGAGATGACCGTGAGCGCTCCGCTTTCACTGGATTGTATCGCAAATGGCAGGACTGCTTCAAACTTAAGTGTCTTAGCCATCGAGAGGAGACCCGTAACTGTTCAGGCTTGCTGTCTCACCCCTGGAGAAAAAGTCTTTAATTAAACTGATGATGCATAATTGTGTCCTTTAATTAAATAGGCTCACATCTTATGCTTATTATTATACATGACACAGTTTTAATATATTGAGGTGATGGTATAGGATTGAACTCAAATATTCTTTTTTTTTTTTTTTTTTTTTTTTTTATTTTTTTTTT